>JAGKTI010003340.1:27199-58497 GCA_018397915.1 Birgus latro
CTCTCTCTCTCTCTCTCTCTCTCTCTCTCTCTCTCTCTCTCTCTCCCCCCTAGCCACCTCCACTCTATTGCTTTGAACTCAGTAAAGGCCAGACTGAAGATGTTAAAGCAGCAGGTGTGTACTGATGCTGGTCACTCCTGGGTGGATATATACTTGTGATGCAGTACGTGATAGTGTGATGGTGAGGAGGTAGGTGAATGACAGTGATATTTAGGTGCCAGAGGAGCTTGTAGTGCATATATGAGGGGCATCATCATTATCCATCTTGTCTTGATCATCTGTATTCATCATATCATTTTCTTCTTCGTTATTGAAATCATTGTTGCCATTGCCAGCCATGCCCCGAATCGCAGCCCGTCACCAAGTCTTACTCCTCGCAAGAAGACCCTGGCCCCCCCCCCCCCCCCTCCCCTCCAGCGCCCCTCCTGCCTCCCCACCCAGCAGTGCCCGCCTTAGCCCTGCCTCAGCCTCGCCCACAGGCTCTGTGGCGTTGCGCAAAAAGGGCAGAAAGGCCCCCGCCCCACCCACAGCGACACCACCATCACAGGCTAAGGAAGGTGGGTGCTGGAGTGTGGCAGGGATTACTGGTGGCAAATATAATGTTTTCGATGTATATAAATAACATGCCGTAGGACCGCCCAGCGATAATAACATTGATTCTCTTCATGCATTCCTGTATGATGTGAGCTCACCAGGTTGTTATATGCAAGATTTTTTTTCCTTTTCTTTTTCAGCCTGATAGTGAATAGTAATTATATATGGTTATTTTGAACACATTGATCATACAGCAGTTTTAGGCAGGAAATAATCAGCCACAAGTACAGTCACATGGTGATCATTTTTGTTAGTGATTATACAAAGTCCAGGCTATGACTCTCACATTGTTACAGATCTTTGTTAGAAATATCATGTTTCTTAAATTCCTTTTTTTCCCAACAGTTTCCAGCAGTTATCACTGACTCCCTTCCTTTTATGCATCAGTTACCTTCTAAGCTGCACACCCACTAAAAAGAATGTTCATTACCCTTGTGGTGTGATACAGACATAAGGACCAAGGATTCTGAACCAACACCAGTACCAACTGAACACGGATTCACTTTTTCAAATCATTTCAGAGTTCATTGCACCCTGGGTAACAGCATTAATGTTTTTCCTGCAAAAGGTGAAGATGGGGCGTTGGGCTGAAACATAAGGAGAGTGAGAGGGAGGGGGATAGATAGATAGACTAATAGATACAGAGGATAGGTATGATGATTGATAGATACATAGATTAATAAATGGGTAGATAGATAGACTGATAGATACACAGATTAATAGATAGTTAGATAGACAAATAATTAACAGCATTTTCATTTTTCCCTCAAGGTGAAGATGAGGTGGTGGGATGGAAACTTAACAACACTGGAAACTAAATAGATAGATAGACTGATAGACACACAAATTAATAGGTAGGTAGATAGATGGTTAACAGCATATTCATTTTTCACACAAAAGTTGAAGATGAGGTGATGGGCTGGAAATTTATAGATAGATAGATAGATAGACTAATAGATAGATAGATTAATAGATAGATAGGTAGATAGACCAATAATTAACAGCATATTCATTTTTCCCACAAGGTGAAGATGAGGTGATGGGATGGAAACTTCATAAAGACCTCACGAATCACACCAACAAACTGAATTCATCCGATCCTTCCTCGGCTCCACCCAAGCCTCCTCGGTCACCAGCCCAAATGACGCACACACCCCTGAGCCACAGTGAGAGAGAGAGGGGGGGGGGAGAAGTTAATATGATAAATACTGACCGAATCATAAAAGCTTTACGAGAGAGAAAGAGAGAAGGGGGCAGAAGAAGTTAATAAAATAAATACTGTCCTATCATAAAAGTTTAACGAGAGAGAAGGAGAGAGAGAGAAAGGAGGGGGGAGAAGTTAATATGATAAATACTGACCAGATCATAAAAGCGTAACGAGAGAGAAAGAGAGAGAGAAGTTGGTATGATAAATACGGAGCAATCATAAAAACTAAATGAGAGAGAAAGAGAATGAAAGACAGAGGGGGGGGGAGCATGAGAGCAAGGGTGAGAGAATGTGTGATGTGGTGTAATCTGATTTAAAGAGAGAGAGGGAGAGAGAGAATGTACCAGTATGTATTTGGCAGCACACGTTTGTATTAGTGTCCAGTTGATGATATGTGTAGATGGTTTGTTGACATACGAGAGAACACTGATCATTGAAATAGCTCAGTTTACCCTTCTCCAGAGATCGAGGAAATGTGTTATTATTGCATTCAGTATATAAAGGTTGAGGAGGATGTAATTATTCATACTGGTGACCATAATTTTTTTTTCATTAACTTTTTGAAGTGGAGGGAGGCGGAGGCCAAGGATGAGGTGGAGGGATGGAGTGGAGAGGTATATGAGAGAGGGGTGTGTGAGCTGGGGGGAGGGCAGCGAAATGGCGGGAGACAAGGTGACGTGGAGGCAGTTTGTTTGTGGTCACCCTTACAGAATGAAGGCACCTGGCAATAGATAGATAGATAGATTGCTTTAGTCACAGTGATGGTCTTGCATAGGTTCGCTGCCAAAGATTTATCAGTCACTTCATATAGCGTGGTCCAGGGAAGCAATCTTGCATGTTGACAGGGGTAGTGTGGAGTTGACCATTGCCCTTTATATTATTTTTATTATTATTATTATTATGGGAGCACTCACCATCCACTCACTCGTTGTAGTGCTGCTCCCGGGTGTCTGCCCTTTCCTCTCCTCCATCCTTCTTTCCTTCAATCCTCTTCTGTCTTTCTTTCCTTCATTCTTTCCTTGTCCTTCTGCCTACGGGTGACTTTACACTCCCTCTTCTGTCTTTCTTGCCTTCATTCTTTCCTTGTCCTTCTGCCTGTGGGTGACTCTACACTGAGTGACAAACCAAATGGTTTCCTGTACACCAGGAAACCATTTACTATGCTGGGTGGTAACCATATAACCAAATTTTGGCACCTGGTGGTTTAGTGGGTAATTACGGCACTCCAATCGGATTGAGCCGGTGAAGGTTTATATCCAAGGGGTGGTTGGGGTTTATTGCTCACGTAATGTCATTCAGGGATGAGTGAGGCTGGTCACTTTCATCTCAAATGTCTGGACCAACTTGCCTAGCCCCGGGCTCCTACGCTTCTCTGTGGGGCGACATAGGATTGGATAATGAATGAATGAATTATTATTATTTTTGTTATTATTATTGTTATTGTTACTGTAATTACTTCTCCTGATATCATGAGTCATCTTCATCATTATTTTTACCAGTGTCCTCAGGTGCTGGACTGATAAAAAAATGTGAGGGTGGCGAGTGGCAGCGTCGGAAGGGCCCTGCGCCCCCCAGACCCGTGCCACAGAAGCGCGCCATCAAGAAGCTGCCGATGCGCCTCATCCAGCAGGAGCTCCAAGACATAGACATCAAGCAGACGGAGTTGGAGCGCCAGGGGGTCATCCTCGAGACAGCCATACGCAAGAGGACCGAGGACACGAGCGAGGAATCCGACACCAGCATCAGCGGACCGAGCAGCATCGAGGTGGAGGATATGATTATGCAGTTGTTCGAGCTGGTTAACGAGAAGAATGAGCTGTTCCGACGCCAGACTGAGCTGATGTACATGTGAGTATCGGGAAGGGGAGGGAAGGGAAGGAAGAGGGTAGGGTAGAGAGAGGAGAGGAGAGAAAAGAGGGAGAGAAGAGAGATGATAGGGTAAAGGAGAGGAGAGGAGAGGAAAGGAAAGAAAAAGAGGGGAGAGGAGAGGAGAGAAAAGGAAAGGAAAGGACAGGAGAGAAAAGATGGAGAGAAGATGAAGGATAAGGCAGAGGATTTGAGAGAGGGAGAGAGAAAAAAGGATAGAGCAGGGTAGGGAAGGTGAAAGGAGGTAAAGAACAGAGATGGGATAGGATAAGAAGAGGTGAGGATGACATATATGGAGGAGAGAGAATACTGAGGTGGTTGATGAGAATAGTGAACTTTTCCAATGATATACTGAAATAATGTACCGTGTATGTGAGTCGAGATGCAGAGAAGGGAAAGTTTGACAGGGTAGGGTGTAGAAAAGAAGGGAAGGGAAGAAAGGGGGACATTTGGGTAAAGTAAAGATGATGAGGGAAGGGATGAGATGGGGAGGAAAGAAGGGCATTGAGGAGAGAGAGGGGAGGGGGTGGAGGCCATGATGATTCTGTTATTCAAGTTGGTTAATGAGAAGAGTCAACTTCTCCAACAACAGACTGATGTACTGTGTATTTAAGTAGTTTACAGAGATAGAAAAGGTAATGAAAGTGGAGAGAGGAAAGGAAAAAGGTCCAGTAGAAAAGAGAAGGAAAGCAGTGTAGGGAAGAGATAAGGCAAAGGTGATGTTGAGAAGGGTAGGGTAGGAAAAGGTGTAGTTGGGAAGGAAAGGTCAGGAAGACAAAAAAATGGGGAAGGAGAGACAGCAACATTAGGCAGGAGGAAGTAATTGTGTAGTTTTGGGGAAGAGAAGAACCAGTTCTGTGATGATCCCATTGATAATAAATATGAAATAATCTTTCACTTACTTAACAGAAGCCCTAATCCCTCTTAAGGCAACCCCATGTTGAGGTTGGCCATGATACAGTCCATATTTTCTATGGATTGGAAA
This sequence comes from Birgus latro, assembly GCA_018397915.1. Lineage (NCBI taxonomy): Eukaryota > Metazoa > Arthropoda > Malacostraca > Decapoda > Coenobitidae > Birgus > Birgus latro. Next base: position 31,852 of record JAGKTI010003340.1, read on the forward strand.
CTAAACCATGTGCCAAAAGCAGCTAATTACTTCACAACATTTGCTGCAGTGAGACTTGTGTGATGAATGCAAACAAACCACTTGTTGTTTTATGCATTCTGGTAACTGTTGGGCTGTACAGTATTTTACTTAGTAAATCATATATAGAAGCCTGGTATAAGAACCAGTGATTACAGTATTGAAGAATTTATGAGCCGGTCATCACTAAATGTCATGGAAGGGATTTTAGAAAATATGTGACTGTCCAGACTGGGAGGAGTTGACCAAGTTCCTAATTAAATTACCCAGTGATCACTGGCAACTCCCTAGTTTGTGAATGCTCCTGTTAGGAAAAAAAAGAAATTTAATGTGTAATAAGATTTAAAACAGTGTTAGAGTCGTATTTTGAGCTTTGATAATTCGTAGCTGAGTTTCTTGCATAGGAGTGATGATGGTACGGCTTTACACTTATTTAGAACCTCCCAGGGTCAGCGAGCCAACATAATAATAATGCACCACCATCATGATCATCATCATCCTGAACTTTTACATAATTATGGTCAATGCTCGTATTATCATTCATTTCATTTATAACGGCTTCAACTTGCTTGCATGTGTCTGCTTTGGTCACCTGATGGCAGCTCTCTGTGCAGCTTTGTCTCTAGCAGCTTCTCTATTCCATAATTGGAATACAGTAATTAAATGGTAGGGACAAACCATAGGCCCCGCCAGCAGAGCCCTGAGCCCAGATGGGGGGGAATGGGGACAAGCTCCCACCCAGCTCAGAGCCACATTATCATTATCATCATTATTATATTATTATTATTTTATTAATCTTATGGAAGCATTTCTGAGTGCTGTGTAAATGACTACAGCAGAGCCATTCAATAAAAACTACACTGCAACAAACCATCTCCAATTGACATCGGTCTTTCAGGAAACGTGAGAAGCGTCTGGAGGAAGAGTACGTGGAGTTGGAGTACCAGATCCGCTGCCTGATGCTCAAACCCCCATCGGAACGCACGGAAGAGGATGTGGCCACGGAAGAGCGGCTGATTAAGCGACTGGTGGGCGTGGTGGAGCAGCGGGATGAGATTATCAACTGCCTGGAGCTGGATAGGCTGAGGGAAGCGCAGGAGGATGAGAGTATAGCAACACACATGATGCAGTATCAAGGTGGGCGGTGGCACAGAGAGAGAGAGAAAAGGGAGTGGGAGGAAAGGGAGGGAGGGTGGGAGTGAGGGAGTGGGAGAAAACAGAGGGAGGATGAGAGTGAGGGAGGGAGAGGAAAGAAAGGGAGGATGGAAGAGAGGATAGGGGGGAAGAGGAGGGAGGGGGAGAGAAAGCCAGCTAGTTAATGATCTTGAGTAGTTGGATGAGCCCCAATAAAAACATACTTTCTAATTACAAACATTTAAGATGAAAAGGGGAGCAGAGAGAGGTGGAGAGGGAGAGAATGTGAGTGAATAATTTGCACTTATTTTGCCATTTTTTAGAGAACTATACATTACTCATGATTGCTACTGTTTGGTCTGGCTTAGTAGAAAGACATCTAGATATTAAAATTTTAGACTGAGGCAGCAAAGGAGGGAGAGAGATAGAGATTAAACCAGTGTTAATCCATGACAGGGCTTGATATAAATGTTCACACCTGTTTTCCTTGTACAGTCCGGTCTCGTTATGTGATAGGGTTGTGTCAAGCGAAGACCTGTCGCATAACGATTTATTCCATTGCGAGGTTGATATAACATGGGTTCAGTGGGATTAGGGAGGGTGACCTCAACCACAAAACATAAAATGCCCTAAAACCCTCTGCCACCCACCTGAAGTTTGTGTTAGTGCAGTACGAGTCAGCACCAAGGGTCCCCCCCCAAGGCTGGAGAACAGCTGGAGGGCCTGGACGATCACTTCACACAAAAAGGTATCACTTCACTTAGTATTGCACACTGCACTATTTGTTAAGCACGTGCATTGTTATTTGGCAATAGCAGTGGTATTTCAGTGGCCTTCATGCACAAAGTGAAACGAAAGGCAGACGATCACGGCGAATGTAAACACTGGACAGCCATCTTGCTTCAGCTGGCTGACTGGAGGCCAGTCAAGGGGAAGCTGGGTATGTAAGGCTGACACAGTTTCCAGGTCACAAGTTTCAGTATTTCACACACACATATGTATCACTTCACTTTATATTGCACACTACACTACTGTATTTGTTAAGCATTTGCACTGTTGTTGGGTGATAGCAGTGGTGTTTCAGTGGCCTTTCATGCACAAAATGGAACAAAAGGCAGATGAGCACAGTGAATGTTAACACTGGGCGGCCATTTTGGCTTTGACAGTTAACTGTCAGCTTGCGTGCGTCATCGCATCTGCATGAGATTCCGGGAGGTGGACATTGAAAATATTGTTCTAACAATATTGCTACCAATTTTGTAATGTTAAAAAAATGGCTTAGCTTTTGAATTATTGTTTCAGCAATGTATCACAGTGAAGTTGTATAACGAGACCAGACTGTATCACTGGCCACTCTCTTCAAAGCTGTCCTGTTTTGTAGCCTTCCTTTTCCTATTTCTGGATCTATGCCACCATATTTTCACTCAGAAAATTGGGTTAGGATAGGAAACATTTTGCTTTATGAAAGATGTGGAGCAAGGAAGTAAAGAGTTTGCTGAGAAGGTATGGTCATTTTGAGAGAATGGAAACAGATTGGGTCATGAAAAAGTTATGTGTGAGTGAGTTTGATCATATAGAGTAAATGGATATCAGTAAGATGGTGAAAAGATGTGTGTGTGTGTATGTGTGTGTGTGTGTGTGTGTGTGTGTGTGTGTGTGAAGAGGTGTGATAGGCCAAGAAAAATGTAGATGGATATGGTGAATGAGTGTGTGAGAAAGCAAGACAGGGAAATTGATGAAGATAAGGGTAGTGGAAATAGTGTACAGTATTTAGGAATATGTGAAAAGCGTATGTGAGTGGGGAGGAGGGGGGAGGGGAAGGAAGAGACAGGATGAGGTGAAGGGAGGGGGTGGAGAGGTATGTGTGTGAGGTGAAGTGGGAAGGGGATGGGGGACACAGGATGAGATGGAGGGGGGAGGGGAGGGGGAGACAAGATGGAAGGTGGAGGGGAAGGGGGAGACAGAATGAGATGCGGGGATGGGGTGGAGAGGTGTATGAGTGAGGGGGGTGTGAGTTGGAGAGAGAGCAGTCTGATGGCAGGGGACAGAATGACATGGAGGTGATTCATTTGTGGTCACCCCATCTGGGAGTAAAGTGTCAGTGTAGATTGATAGATGAGTATGTAGACAGATTGAAAATGAAACAGTAGACTCAAAAATCAAATTATTGTGAAGTCCTAAAAGTGATTTAGGATATGGAGAGCCCTGCACCCAGTACTAGTGATGCAAGCAGTCTCATAAATCCTACAGCACAGATGAGAGAGAAGGGCGTAGCTGCTTCTTCACCTCACGTCCCTCAAAGTGGTGATAGACCCATCTCAGAGTGATGTAGGATGGTAATGTTTGTTTCAGTTACTTTGAGTTCCCTTCGCTTTTTTGTCTGACTTTCTTCGTGGGCATACATATTATTTTTGTGTTGTTTTTTTGCATTATTTCCAATTCTTCTCCAGAAAATTCAGTGTGGTTCTGTATGGATGTGTTGCTTCTATTTTGCTTTTGTGTATCTTATATATTCATTTATTTATTTAGAACACATTTGCAAATCTTTGTTGTGTAAAGAACAAGGTGGATATGGGAATGGTAGGGTATGTGGATCAGATATAGTACCATATTTGTGGTTACACAGATAGTGGAGAGGCCATAGGAGGTCTTACTCCTTTGTCTGCCCTGGATTCTAGTCAGTTATATTAAATCACCTTAGGTTAACTGAAAAAAGATAAAAAAAAGTCTCAATTTTAGGCCACAGCATTAGACGAAATATATATTTTTTTACATGGTGAGATACAGTAAAACCTCGATATAACGGACTTCGCTAGACCGGAATTCGCTTTTATGACTCGAGGAGCTACCGGACTAAATTCCTAGATATCAGAAAAAGCCCAATAAAGCCAGAAGCAGTCCGGACTGCCTGACCACTTCACCACAGTAAAGTAAATAAAATACATGTTTATCAGTGTACAATATTGTATTACTATATATATTATACCATTTGATTAATGTAGTGAAGTTCTAACACAGTACAGTACCACAGTGGTAGTCAAAACAGTTTAAAAACCATTCATGCAATCCGGACTAATGTCTGGTATATTGAAAAAAGTCCGGATTAGCAGCGGGAAGTCCAGACGTCGCTTTTATTGGAAATTCACGTTTTTCGGAATGGTTTGGGCCCCAATTAGTCCGTTATAGTGAGGTCTTATTGTATATATTTTTCTACATGGTGAGTTTTCTGGCCAGACACCTTTATCCCATAAGGGGTGGCTGTAAAACAAATCGCCTCCATGTCACCCTGTTCAGTGCCATTTCACTGGGATTAAGGCGTCTGGCAGTAGATAGATAGTTTTCTGGGCTGCATAAAATCGTCTGACACTGGCTGAGATGATGATGACAAGGGAGAAAGAGAGAGAGAGAGGGGGGGGGAAGAAATGCCGAAGACTAAGATGATGATGAAAGAGAGAGAGAGAGAGAGAGAGAGAGAGAGAGAGAGAGAGAGAGAGAGGTAAGTTGGATGGATGGATAGATAGACAGTGAGAGAGAATGGATAGATGGATCATTGGAGGTTGATGACGATGAAGAATTGTGTGACTGATTTTCCTGTCAGGTAAGATAGATTGATGGATAGATAGATTGATAGATAGAAAGAGAGAGAGAATGGATGGAAGGATCATTGGAGGTTGATGGAGATGAAGAATTATGTGGCTAATTTTCCTGTGAGATGGAGCAGATAATTTTGAGTTAATGGAACTATGGCACAAAACACTGGGCACCGTCTTCATGGTTCTCGTACTCTGTGTTTTCCCATTTATTTCCGGATCCAACCTTGGTCTCCATCTACAGCCAGACGCCATAATCCCGTAAGGGGTGGTCATTTGTCTTTGAGTTAGTTTTTTTTTACGGGGGGGCACTAACTCTCCACCAACCCACTTGTTGACGTAGGGAACACGTATGGGTTGGTTTTATGGTTACCACCCAGCGTTGTAAATGGCTTCATGGCTTACAGGAAACCAACTCAGTGTAAAGCCATCTGAAAAGGAAAGGAGAGTAATAATAATTTACAGGAAAGATGGGAAAATTAGGAAGAGAGGAGGGCAGGCACAGAAAAAGAATGATAAAGGTGAAGGAAGAAATAGCCGGCACTACTTCACATTTAGAGGGCTCTCCTGACCTGCATAAAATCTTTGGTAGCAGGAGAAATATATATATATGTAGGGAACACATATGGGTTGGTTATTTGGTTACCATCCTGCATTGTAAATGGTTTCCTGGCTTACAGGAAACCATTAGGCTTGTCACTCAGTGTAATGCTACCTGAAAAAGAAAGATGAGTAAGAAATAGTGACAGGAAAGATGGGAGAAATAGGAAGAAAAGAAGGCAGATGCAGAAAATGAAAAAGTAGGCAGCACAACATCAAGTGAGTGAGTAATAATAAAAGTAAATAATGAGCTAAGAATAACAACTTGTGAATTTTGCAAACAGTTTATCTGCTCGGCATTGGCAACCTGAATTTTTTCTGTTCTTCAACAAAAGCAGAAGATTTGTCTGCGGGTAATGCTTCAATCTTTGCTGTGTTAAAAAAATTTCCTTTCACCATTGGCATATACTCCACGATGCATAACAACTTGAAATATTCCTCAGCTTTAGTTGCAAAGTTGTCAGTAAGGATAATACCTGGTATACAGTAACACTAATGAAATATCATTGACTTTACGAATAACTAAAGTGTCATAAATAAAAAATATTATTTTCATTGTTGGCATCTACTCTAGCAAGCTTAACTGTGTGGCATTTTCGACAGTTTTTGCCAAAAGTTAAATGTCAGCAAAGCTGGTATTTCGTAAAACAAAATGGTATCATCACTGTCATCATCCTAACCTTTTTGCCCACCTATGGATGGGGTAAGGAATCATATATACTGTCCAAACAAATAAAACTGGTATAAATATAAAAGAAAAATAATCATCCCATCACTAGAATCTGCCCCAAAATCTCGCAAATTTAGCTGAAAGACCTTGGCAAATATATATATTTGTATATAAATATATATATACATACAGATTAATAATATAAACATTAGATTGCAAGGGTTGTCACCAAAGGGAAAGCTGTCTGTCTATCTATAGCCGATGCCCTAATCCCGCAAAGGGTGGCCGTAGACAAAAAGGGAAATCTATCTTCAGTATTTTACAGTGATTTCTGAGGCACAAGACAAAAATGAAACATCCCTGACCTCATTATTGCTATAGTCTTTCTGTCTTAACTTGGCCCAGATTTTCACCATGTTGCAGCTGATGTCACATAGCTCACTGGCAGAATAAAAGACAGTACTGTAGCCCTGCATTCTCTCCGTACCACTTCTTCACGACTTGCATCTTCTGATTTCAGTTTGCTGTTCCAACCAAGCATTCAAGATGGAGAGATGGCAATTTTAGGCTAAGTTAATGTAAAAAGCTTACAGTAACCCATTGTAGTGAGGGATGCAGGGAGGGAGACAGGATGACATGGAGGTGATTTGTGTTTGTTTGTGGCCACCCCTTATGGGATTAAGGTGTCTGGCAGTAGATAGATTGATAGATATAATATTGATTCTTAGCATCGATATTAGGGGCTTTGCTTTAGATGTCAGGGGCTTGCTTCAGATATTAGGGGCTTGCTTCAGATATCAGGGGCTTGCTTCAGGTATTAGGGGCTTGCTTCAGATATCAGGGGCTTGCTTCAGATATTAGGGGCTTGCTTCAGATGTTAGGGGCTTGCTTCAGATATTAGGGGCTTGCTTCAGATATCAGAGGCTTGCTTCAGATATCAGGGGCTTGCTTCAGATATTAGGGGCTTGCTTCAGATATTTGGGGCTTGCTTCAGATGTTAGGGGCTTGCTTCAGATGTTAGGGGCTTGGTTAGTTTTGCATTTTGATTTTTTTTATTATTATTATTATTATTATTATTATTACAGGTATTATTATTATTATTATTATTATTATTATTATTATTATTATTTATTGCTATTGTTATTACTGTTATTATTATTATTATTATTATTATTATTGTTACAGTTATTGCTATTATTATTTACACTTATTAACAGTATTTATTTATCTATATTTTTTTGCATATTCGTGTTGCTATGAAAATTCTGTATCATTTGTCTTTCTTAGCCTATATTTCCAAGTCACACAGTTTGTATCAGTAGTATACCAGGTGGTGTTAAGGCAGAAGGTGTGAAGGACGATTTGGTATGCCAGTGTAAGGAGTGCTGATATTTAGGATGCTTCTTGATACAGGTATTGCTATACTCCTTTTCTCCTAACCTGGCCCAGATTTTCGTCCATTTTCGGCCAATTTCACATAGCTTCATTGCAGAATAAGACAGTACTACAGCTCTATGTCCTTTGCTACAGCACTTCTTTGTGACTAGCATCTTGTTCTAGTGCTAATCCACTGTTACAACTGAGCATTTAAAGGGAGAAATGGCAATTTTGGGAAGCCTCCCTATTCAAGTCCCTTACCCCCGAGGTCACACTCTTACGAACTCATCCCAGGTCTTTTTCAGTCTGCCTCTCGTAACTTTACCTCCATCGTAGACACTTCTCATTTTCTGCACCCAGTTGTCATCCCCCATCCTCTCCATATGCCCAAACCATCTCAATCTACCCATCCTCATCACAACACCAATACACTCCAGTCCCATCCTAGCTCTCAACTCTTCCATCGTAAACCCAGCCCCCCCAGGCATCACATTCAAGGACGCATTGCACATCCACCTAATCATTGCCAATTCTGTACGTTTGAGCCTGCGAATATCCTCTTCCTTTACTGCCCAGGTCGCACAACCATACAGCATTACACTCTTAATTCATGCCACATATAAAGTAGATGTATTAAACAGCATGCCCACTGGAATGACCCACACATACACACAAGCCTTCAGAATCATGACTCAGCCTCACAAACATAGCCATCTGTGGTTATGTTATTTATTTATATATTTACTGTAATTAATTTATCCCTCTTTAGGTGTGGCTCGTATACTATTGTGATGTAGCCATTCTGTGTACTGCCAAGTTAAACAGGTACAAAAGTATAATACCAGGTTGATAGATAAGTAGAAAAGCATGGTCCTAGATGGGTAGGTGGATGGATAGATAGTTAGATGGATGGATAGGTGGATGGATGGATGGATAGGTGGATGGATAGGTGGATGGATAGGTGGATGGATGGATGGATAGATAAATAGATAGATATTTTGATAGATAGATGGAAGGGTGGATAGATGAATGAATAGGTAGATTGATAAATAGAAGGATCAATAGACAGATAGATAAATAGGGCCTTAATATGATGCTTCGCTAATCGCCAAGGTATGTAGGCATGGAAGTGGGATCTTGAGGGCTTTTATATGGGGCTTTAAGTCAGTAAATTCTACAGAGGGAAGCTCCTCATTTTTAAAAAAAGAAAGAAAAAAAGTAGGTTGTGAGAGAGACAAAGATTACAACATGTTTAAAAATTTTCCTTCTCAATTCCTGTTCCTCCACACCAATAAAGTGCGTTCTGTGAGTGCGTGACAAGCGGGTGAGCACCACATTATCACAATTTCCTTTGTTATATTATTTCTTCATGATGGTAGCTGAACAAGGAAAAATATCTGTACAGTATATTTGTTTCCAGACGTCTTAATCCCATAAGGGGTGGCCACAAACAAATCCCCTGCATGTCGCCCTGTAAGTGGGTTATGGAGGGTTAGTGCCCCTCCCAGGAAAACCGCTAACTCCAAGACAAACGGCCACCCCATACGGAATTATGGCACATGGCTGTAGATAGATACATAGACATTACTAATTTAAATCACAGAGAAATACATAGATGGTAGTGGGTAGTGATGATGAGGATTTCTTTTTTCACATTTACTTTATATTGACTATTTTCATTCGCAGAGAAACACGTAGATGGGGTTGAATTCAATGGATGTGCCAGCCAAGCAGAATCCTCAGCCTCCTCCTCTGGGAAGAAGAAGAAGACCCTGAAATTGCCCCGGAAGAAGAAAAAGAAGGACAAGGAGAAAAAGAACAAGAAAGGGGCGAAGGGGGATGCAGATAAGGATGTTGACGAGAGTGAAGGGGCCGAGGCAGGGAAGAAGAAGAAGAAGAAGTGGTTGTTTTGAAATGATGGTTGCTACAGACGTCATAGCGAGGAGAGTATGAAGAGGCTGAGACAGGGAAGCAGTGGGAGAAGTGGTTGTTTTGAAATGATGGATGTTACAGAGGTCGTTAGAGAGGAGTGTATGAAGAGGTTGAAGCAGGGAAGAAGAAGTGGTTGTTTTGAAATGATGGATGTTACAGAGGTCGTTAGAGAGGAGTGTATGAAGAGGTTGAAGCAGGGAAGAAGAAGTGGTTGTTTTGAAATGATGGTTGCTACAGAGGTTGTTAGTGAGGGGTGTATGTCGTTGGGTGGTCTTTGCGGTGCGTTTTATTAAAGTGAAGAGACTGATGAGGAAGAGGAGAAAGAAGAGAAGAAAGGCAGGAAAAGAGCAAAGAGGGAATGCCTGTAAGAATGACGAGAGTGAAGAAGAAGTTGTTGTTGTTTTAAGGTGATGGTAGTCAGGTCGTTAGTGATGGTTGGAGGGTGTGTAGTGCAGAATGATGGAAATACTGAGTGGTTGGAGGAAGGGAATGTAAGTGGTGGTTGTTAAAGGGATCGTTCATGATGGACACGTCGTTTGGTGGTTGTGTTAGGGTGGTTACCGAGATAGTGAAGGCTGTATGTTGGCAAGGTGAGGGATTAATGAGGAAGGAGGAGGAGGAGGAGAGGAAGAAGAGGAAGAAAAAGCAGGAGGAGAGGAAGAAGAGGAAAAATCAGGAGGAGGAGGAGGAGGAGGATAAGAATAAGTAGGAAGAGGAGAAGAAGCAGGAAGAGGAGAATAAGAAAAAGGAGGAGGAGGAGAATAAGAAAAAGGAGAAGGAGGAGAAGAGGGAGGAAAAAGGAGGAAGAAAAGGAGTAGAGGGAGGCAAAAGGAGGCAGAGGGGCATGGATAAGGATATTGATGAGGGGAATGGGGCCAAGATGGGAAAAGTAAGTGGTTTGTTTTGAGGTAGTGGTTAGTGATGCTGAAAAGGAAATTGTATATATTATTAAGGTGGAGGAGAGAGAGCTGAGGAAGGATGAGAATTTGTTTTTTTGAGATAGCTGTTGTGGTTGTGAAAAAGATTGTTGGAGAGTGAGAGAGAGAGAAAAGAGCTAGTGAGGCTGGGTCAGGTTTGATGTCACAGTCTGGCTCAGTTGCAGGAGGAGACCGAGGATGAGATGCTGGGATGGAGTGAAGTATATGTGAGAGTGGTGTGAACTGGGGAGAGGGCAGTGAAATGGTGGGGGACAGGGCAACATGGAGGCGATTTGTTTGTGGCCACCCCTTATGGGATTAAGGCATCTGGCTAGAGATAGATAGTACTGAAGTGGTTGATTTAGTAGGTGTGGTTTGTTTGGTTGAATGGTTGTTAGTGGTCGGACATGTGGTTAGCGTCTGGTCACCCCTCGCTGTAAATATTGACCGCTGCATTCCTTATTGCGATATATATAGGATGGGTTGATAGATAGATAGATAGATACATTGATAGAGTTAGTATTGAGGTTGGGTTGTGGGGGTGAAGGATGATAGATAGATAGGTAGGTAAATAGAGTTGTTATTAAGGCTGAGATGTGGGTTATAGTTGGAGAATGATGATAGAGAGATACATACACAGATAGATTGGTAGATACACAGATTGATGGGTAGGTAAATAGATAGATAGATGGATGGATAGGTAGATAGATGCATAGAGTTGTTATTGAGACTGGACTGTGAGTTTTAATTGAATCAAGCAACAGTCTGTCTCAGTGTATGTAGCTGTCGTGTCAGGTTTGGTCCCCTTGTTGTGATTTTTTGTGCAGTTTTAAATAATTTTGATAAAGTTATAATTATTTTGGTACTTTTGGAGTAATTTTAGTAGCGTGCTTTTATTTTTTTAGTACTTTCCTCATTACTGTAGCGCTGTATTGGTCTTGTGTTCGTTTATGTTGTGTGTAGTTTGGGTTGGTGTTCTCTCGTATTCATTATTGCGATCTTGTTCTGGATGTGATAGAAAGCATTAGGAGAAATACATTGAGGTGATTTGGCCACGTGGAGAGGATGGAGAGCGAGAGACCAATGAGGAGAGTGTATGTGAGTGAGGTGAAGGGGGGGAGAGGGAGGGGGAGACTGAGGATAAGATGGAGGAATGGGGTGGAGAAGTATATGAGAGAGGTGGGTGTGAGCTGGAGGGAGGGCAATGAAATGGCAGGGAACAGGACTACATGGAGGAGATTTGTTTGTGGCCACCCCTTCTGGAATTAAGGCATCTGACTATAGATAGATAAACAGATAGATAGACCTTGTGATTCAGGGGCAGGGTGGACAGTAAAGAGGTTAATGGAGATTGTTCCTTAGCCCTTCGCCACTTTGGGTTCCTCATAAGCTGAATATAATGGTGGGAAAAGGCAGTATGAATGATGATGATGGTGGTGAAAGGTCAAGAAAAAGGTCAGGATGATGAATGATGATGATGATGAAAATAAGTCAAGGTGATGAATGATGATGATGGTTATGATGTAAGGAGGGGAAGATGATAATGATGGTGGTGATGAAAAGGGGCCATGATGATGGTGATGATGGATATATTGTTAGATCATGAGTGAGGCCAGGTTTGAAATAAGGATGATGATGATGATGATGAAGCGTTATTAGATCATTAGTGAGGCTGGGATGTTGGTCAGGGTTGATCGATGTCGGTCTGTCTCAGTTTGTGTTGCTGTTGTGTTCCGTTTGGTTCCTCGTTGCGATTTTTTGTGCTGGCGTACTCGGTCTCGTGTTGTAATTAATTTTGATACTTTTTCCTAATAATTTAAGTCCCGTGCTTTATATTTTGGTTCTGTCCTCGTTATTTTGGTTCACAGATGCGACGGTTGGATGTCTTACCTGGGGGAGAGAGACAGGTTGGAGCTTCAGTTCTTTATTTTCACTACCATTTCAGGCTACATATTTCCATTTTGGCGTGTCTCGGTGTTTGTCTATTTCNTTTGTCTGTTTCTGCTGTGTGCTTGTGGTGTTTGTCTGTTTCTGCTGTGTGCTTGTGGTGTTTGTCTGTTTCTGCTGTGTGCTTGTGGTGTTTGTCTGTTTCTGCTGTGTGCTTGTGGTGTTTGTCTGTTTCTGCTGTGTGCTTGTGGTGTTTGTCTGTTTCTGCTGTGTGCTTGTGGTGTTTGTCTGTTTCTGCTGTGTGCTTGTGGTGTTTGTCTGTTTCTGCTGTGTGCTTGTGGTGTTTGTCTGTTTCTGCTGTGTGCTTGTGGTGTTTGTCTGTTTCTGCTGTGTGCTTGTGGTGTTTGTCTGTTTCTGCTGTGTGCTTGTGGTGTTTGTCTACCTTTGCTGTGTGTAGGGCAGTGAGGTGGATGAGATGGAGGGATGGAGTGGAGAGGTTATATGAGAGAGGGGGGGTGTGAGCTGGGGGCAGGGTAGTGGAATGGTAGGGGACAGTGTGACAGGGAGGCGATTTGTTTGTGGCCACCCCTTACGAAATTAAGGCATCTGACAATAGATAGATAACAGCAAGAATAAAAGTAAAATGGCTTTCACTGGGATTAAAAGTTAAGTAGGTGTAGTTGACAGAGCATAGAGATCCTGGCTTTTAATCATCTCTAGAAATTACTTATAGAAATACAGAAGATGCTCGACTTAATGAACCCAGATGCAGTGGAAGCCCTAGATCATCATCATCGTCATCATCAAAACCGTCGTCATCATCATCATCATCATCATCATCATCATCATCATCATCATCATCATCCGGACCTCCTTTCCCACCCTAGTAGCAGTGTGCCGATAGTCCAAGTTTGCCCAGTCCAATGGACCACACTTCCATTCATTCATAATTCAAGTCCCCGGAATCCTGGCTCTATCTGATACACCAAAAGCCTGAGATAACAGAATTATTTTTTTCCCTATATTTTTGCCCTAATTAACAGGAAATTTCCGTTAAATCGAGCATAATTCCATTAAGCAAATTCCGTACAAAATAATGCATTTCTGGAGGTATTAATTATGGGTTCAGACTGCTTTGTGTAGCATGGAGAGTTAGCATAGTTTGCTAGGTTTGGGTTGCCTTCAAGGATTTAGCGGAAAATATCTTGAAATGCCGGAAAATTTGAGCCTCGATTTATTGGAAAATTCGAGATAACGGAATGGGGGTTGGCTGAATTAGTTTGTTAAATCGAGCTTGCACTGCACCTTTAGTGTTTTGCCTACATTGTGCCCATCAAAGCTTTTTTTTTACTTGTGGTTTCCTAGTGTTTTTTCAAGCCTAAACATACAAGGGAGAAGGGATGCTGGAGTACCTGTATTGTAGGTGTATTAGTGTATATATGTGTAAAATGTGGTGGTAGTTTGATTGAAATATTTTGGTGCAAGGAGGACATCAGTTGAAATAGTTCCTGGCTGCTTCTGTCCAATTTTATTTTTACCCCTTCAGTCCAGTGCTTTTTATTATTATTATTATTATTATGGTTTTTGTTCATGTAATTTATACTTAAAAATCTGTTTTACGTACCAGTAGTGTCTTGATGAACCTAAGCCATATGTGTTTGTGAGGTTATCCATAAAATGTTGTTGTTCCTGCTAATGAGGATGCCCGCGTTGTAGGTCAGAGAGGGAAAAAGTCTGGGCCAGGTTAAGGTGAAAGAAGTACCGGTGTAGCTGCTTTGAAACTCTAGCTGGTTGTGTTCCTTTCATGGGCCAGATTTTCGTCCATTTGCATTTTATTTCACATAGCTCTGTGGCAGAAAAGGACAGTGCTGTGGCTGTACATCCTATCTGTACCACTTTTTCCTGGCTATCATTGTATTCTAGTGTTAATGCAAAGGGTGAAAATTTGGGTCAGGTTAAAGCCAGTGGATTATAGTATGAGTGGAAATCTTTGGTACATCCATGGCAACAGGAGAGTTAAGCAAACTACCCTCTGCCAGCCAGGGTTAATCTGCTGAGTAAAGTCATCTGCTGCCGGTGATAATACCTTACTTCAGTGCATTTTCTTGTGGTGGCACTGAGAAAACTGGATGGCTGAATTGCCTGGTTATACAGACGACGCTTAACTACTTCCCTGTGCCATCAAAAAGAAGATGGTGGACTGCAGGAGATGGGAGGATGGTGAAGGGGTTAACAGGCGATAACTAACCATTACAGTACAGTACATCAATGAACTGAAAGCATTAACCCAGCTCTTGCTTGGATTTTGCCCAGCTAAACAGAATGTCCTGGCATAAGCTGGCAGAAAAGTATAAAATAATGGGAAAGATGCTCAGCTTCCTTGTATTTAATACTGTCTGGTGTTTGAATAAATTACTTAAGTGCAGGAGGTTAATGTAAATAAGTGAATATTTAAAAATGTCTGGTGTTAGTCTGCATAAACTACATTGGTACAGAATGGTTAACTGAAGCAGCCAAGTGTGTAAACATTAATAGGTGCTGATGTGCATAATACTGTACATTTAGGTGCAGCAGTTAACTGTAAAAACTTAATATAAAATATTTCATGGTGGTGATGGTGCAGGTGGTGGTGGTACTGTTGCACGACCTTATTCTCTCTGACCAAGTAGACCCATTGGCTACACGCAAGCAGCCTCTTTCTTGTGACAGGCAGCACCTGGCCAGGACTGGAACAGGGTTGTTCCACATGGCAAAGTGCCGGGAAATAAAGGAGGCATATCCCCTAAGAGGATGAGCTGTGTATAGAAGATAGGCATGAGTAGTATGGTCATATGGTTAAGCAAATATGTGGAAACCATGACTCGCACTCAGTGCTGAGTGATGTCATATGGCTAAGCAAATATGTGGAAACCATGAATTGCACTCAGTGCTGGGTGATGTGCTGAAATGAATTGTAGAATTCACATTTGTAGGATGCCACATTTGTGCCGTCTTTGAATCCAAAAAATCACCCGGGATAAAAAAAGATGGAAATGCAAAATAGTTGTTCACAGTGACTGTCAAATACAGATTATAAACCAGTGTTCTTGTAGCATCACATTTACTAGTATCAGCCTGTGCCACAGATGTGACTAAGCATATGAAAAAATGATGGGATCCACTTGTGGAGTGTGCCAGTGTCAGATGTGGAATGTCATAAGTTTTGTTTAAGCATACAACCAGTAGTCTTAGCTTGGACTCAACTTACTTGGTAAATGTGGTATTAGTCTCCCTAATATACTTAACTTCTCCCCTCCGGTGGCATATTTTGGGCTGTTTAACCTTCCCAGCACTGGATGATTTGACTCAGTTTATCAGAGCACCTACAAGTGAAAGGTTTATTTAAGGCCATATCAAACCCTTCCCCTTCCCACTTCCCCATTTGAAAAGTGCTGAATAAACTTGCTGTGAGATAGGAAGAATGAAATGCGATAGGCGTGACTACACTTTGTTAATGTTTAACCTTGGTCTTTCTGGCTGAACAGACCAATCAACCACCTGTAAGCAACTGCTGAAGGGCAGACCTACTGGTTCAGTACAGTACAGTACATAGACTGTGTAGGGATCTGGCTCCGGGGCTCCCTCTTGTGGTAGACTGTGCCTCACCAGGGTTTTTCCCATGCTGAGGCACAGGGACATATGAGAGGTTTGGCTCATGGGTGGTTGCCACAGGTGCTCCACCGTAGGTACATAGTGCCACCACGTGTAGGTTAGGCCATTGTGGAGGAGGGTTAATGTGAGTACTGCACAATAGTTGTGTACAGGGCTGAGTCTAGAACATTGAAAAGGGTGCAGTTTGATTCTTAAAGGAATTACTGTACTACTTATCCATTTTAAACAATCAGATCAATATGAACTGTTATTTTAGTACAGTATATTGAATTATAGAAATTTTATGATTTATGTAAGATATTTATTGCATATGTTTTGGTAAATAACATGTTCATTTATTATAAGTAATCATTGGTTTGCCAAAAAATATGGTGGATGTGCACCCCACATATTAGTCTGCATAAAATACTGAAGTTAATGGCAGCAGGTTTTAATCTGGTGGGCACCTGGACTCTGCTTAGCTGGAGGATATAATTAGATGTTAATCTGAATAAAAGACCCAAGTGCGCTCAACAGCCTGTGGTGTAAGTCGTGATCTGAAGATTATTTTGTAGCAAGTGATTTATTTAAGGGCAGTGAATAAAGATATAATTTGGTAAATTGATCTTTGTCGTCCTGGATGAGAGAGAGAGAGAGGGTTCAGCGATGATAGAGTGGTTTTTATATAGCTTTGTGGTAGGTGGGACTGCCCACCATCCACTCACTCTTAGTGCTCCCTCTGGGCATCTCTACACTGAGTGACAAGCCAAACAGTAAAGCAGGAAGCTACTACATTCAGTGGTAACCATATAATCAAATGATGTACGGTGGTTCAGTGGGTTAATGTGCTCCAACTAGATTGAATCTTTAAGCGTTTATATCCACGGAGTAGTTGGAGTGCATTGCCCAATATTGCTTCTCGGGAAAAGGTGAGGCTGGTCTCCTCAGCTTTGTGTGTCGGAACAGGGCAGCCTTGCCTCAGGCCCCAACGCTCCTAATGGAACGGAAAACAACTGGTTGATGATGAATGGATGAAGTTAAGCTTCCCAACAACCTATCTCGGGGGAGACCCCGCCATTTCAAAATTCAGATAAGATCATGTTATATCTTCAGGTGTCTCCTTCCTACATAAACAAAATCGCTGTTGCTTGAAACTTTAATCTTTTTGTGAGAAGGGAAAAGGAGAGGAGAGTGTAGAATCCACCTGTCGTATTCTTCAAGGAAGAACATATTCTACAGTAAAGGACTAAAGTTTTCCTTTGCATGTGAACCATATGGTCCAACTACCGTTCAGACTTTAAACAAAATCAAACAAAAATGTTAATGAAAAAAGTATATAGTAAAACTTTAAGCTATAGGTCAAAGTTGCCAAATTCTCGAGTGGCCTAATGGCGTAGTTTTGCAGATGCAAACCCGTTTTGACTTTCCCAGTGTAGGTGCCATTTGACTGTAGGCATAAATCTGCCTTGCAGTTTTAGTAGTATCTGTCAGTCCCTAATTTAGGATGGGCAGTTGGGAGGTACGCTTCTCGTTTTAGTGCTTCCTTGAGCTCAAGTGCCTGTTGCGTTTTTTTGTATATCCCTATCAAGGTTTTATTTGCTTCATTAGACATGTCTTGTATGCCTTCTGCTGCAAAGTCGGTGCGTGGAGTCACGAAAAGTATGGGCGCGACTCGGCATCCCGTCGACTGAGATTGGACACTGCAGTGCAGCGTGGCGGCGGCCGTTACGGTGTGTGTGTGGTAGTGGTGGATAATTTTACAGTTTTACTGCTCGAGGTCAAGCAAGTCCCGCCCAAAGTTGACTTCAGGTTTCGGAAGGATGACCAAGGTCAGTAGTAGCCTGCTTCTTCCAAATTTAGTAGTTGCATATATGAATTTGTGGCCATTTTCAAATTTTCGCTGGAGTAGTCAAAGCCAGTTACTTGTAATTAACCTAACCAAGTCCTGCTGTTCCATTATCTTTACTTTTGAAATACTTTGGAAACGGAAATTACGTAGGTTGTCTCTTGTCAGAAGCTGGCCAAATTAATGGCTTTGCCTTTATAATACTGGTGTTACTGGTGTCATGCACGGAGTGACATGCTGGAAGTACCGGTCCGCTCAGTGCGCCGAGTGCACTTTTAGCCGATGAATTTAAAGTATCCGCATGTTATCTTAAGTATTGTGCCATTTATCAACAACATTTTATGAAATACATGTGAAAGAAAGATAGTTGGATGTCTTATCGACCTATAGGTCACTACAGGTCGATATAATGATATATACAAGTAAATATATACATGTACTGTATGTTAGAGGCAGATTGTGAAGTCAGTCATTTCGTGAATTAAGGTGAATGTAGTTTAGGTTTATTTCGGTTAGGTTGATCTAGGATAAGAGTAGGTTAGGTTAGGCTAAGATTAGTTTAGTTTTGGTCAGGTTAGGTTGGTTTAGGCTAATTAGAGAAAAGAATAGTAACTTCCAAGACGTCACTCCGTGCATAGGACACCGGCATAGACGAGTTCAACACAGTATGGTTAATGATCTCTAGATTAAGATGAAAGTAGCCTACAGTATTGAAAACTGTATGGTTGGCGCCAATTTTTTCTTTACGCGGGTAAATTTGTACTTTTTAGTCCCCAGTAAGTTTTGCCCATTTTAATGTTTCCGTTTTTGTTTGTATGACTCATGCAATTTTGATTTGTAGTGGTTTCCTTCATTTCGGTTGAACTTGCCAAGTTTTGAGTTACTCCAACCCCACCATTGAATACTGGGGACTGAGGATTAAGATGGGGAAAAAACACCAGAAAATTGATCATTGCTAATGGTAATGAAGCAGAGTATTACAGATGTCACATATTAAACCACACACACACACACCTTACAATTAGGTAAGGTAAGAATACACACACACACACACACCTTACAATTAGGTAAGGTAAGAACACACACAAACACACACACACCTTACAATTAGGTAAGAACACACACACACACCTTACAATTAGGTAAGGTGAGAACACACACACACACACATGGATCGGTGGAAATATGAAGTAACAAGTAAATCATAACCGGCTGTTTTAGTCATTGCCCTACCATGGCCTAACCAAATATAGTCAGATCATACGTAATTCTAACCAACCCAACCATACCTCAGAAATGGAGCACGGGTGGGTCAGGAATACCACCTGTTAAATGGGAAGAACTATGTGGACCTAGTGGACTCCTCTGGACCCACTGGATAGCCTGCTTTGGGGTATATAATGTACACTAAGGGATAACCGATGGAGCAAGAGGATGACTGGCTGGACACCAAGAGTTTGTAAGCGTAGCAGAAAAAGGCCAGACAGGAGAGGAAGGGATGAGATAGAGAAATTTGCAGGGAAAGCGTGGCAAAGATTAGATCGGTCAAGGAATTCGTGGAGAAGGTTGGGAGAGGCCTTTGTTCAGCAGTGGACTTGTAATGGCTGATGATGATGATGATGATGATCCGTTACATGGGATGAATTACAGGCCTTCTGGATTGCTTCCCACGCACATGTTGACTCAATAGTTACCAACGTTGATTTTTTTTTTTCACCTGCTTGGCTAAGATCTAACAGGTCTGAGTGGTGAAAGTTGAGAGATGTTTTAACCCTGTGGTGAGTTTTAAAGATTGATGATAATGATGATAACAGTGGTGGTGGTGATGACAATGGTGATGATAGTGATGATAGTGGTGGTGATGATGACGATTGTGGTGATGGTGATGTGATCCTCTCTATCCTCCAGTATATTATTCATGTGGTCAGTGTCAATATTACAATGCCATAAATATGACACAAGAGAAATAGTACGGTGTAGGATGCAAAACGAAGTCTGTCTATCAAACAAATCACCTCCATGTCGCCCTGTCCCCTCCCATTTCACTGCCATCTTCCAGCTCACACCCTCCTTTCTCACATACTTCTCCATTCCATCCTTCCATCTCATCCTTGGCCTTCCTCTTCCCCCCCCCCCCACTCCACCTCACTCACATACACTCTCCTCGTTAGTTCCTCATTCGCTTATGGAAAAGGTACAAAGAAGGCTACTAACCCATGAGGCTATGGCCATCAGTTTTTCCCTTTCCTTCACCTCCCATGTACTCAATAGTGACTAAGGATTGTACTAACTCACATGATAGTTTATTCCATTTTATTATTATCATTACATTTATATATATTTTTCCCCTATCTCCAGAAGCCATGATTCAGCTTGGGAGACTTTTGGAGTTGATGGGGTTAAGTCTGTCTATCTATCTGTTGCCAGACGCATCTATCTAGCGCCAGATGCCTTATCCTAAAAGGGGTGGCCACAAACCTATCACCTGCATGCTGCCCTCCCCCCAACTCTCACCCCTCTGTACCTCTCTACTCCATCCCAGCCTCAGTCTCCCCTGCCCTCTCTCCCCACCTCCACCTCGCTCACATACACTCTCCTAGTTAGTCTCTCACTCCATCCTCTCCACATGAGGTTACATACAGCCATCTTTAACCCCTTCACTACCAGGGGGCACTCATATATTGTCTATCTATCAATCTGTCTGTTGTCTTAATCCAGTAAGGGACGGCCACAAACAAATTGCCTCCATGTTGGCCTGTCCCCTGCCATATTGCTGCCCTCCCCCCAGCTCATACCCCCCTCTTGTATATTGAATACTGTAAAATTAATTGGAGACGGCAAACACTACTCTCACAACTATGTCATGGTGGTTTGGCCATGTGGAGAGGATGGAGAGCGAGAGACTAACCAGGAGAGTGTGAGTGAGGTGGAGTGGGGGAGGGGGAGACTGAGGATGAGAAGGAGGGATGGAGTGGAGAGGCATATGAGAGGGAGATGAGCTGGGAGGAGGGCAGGTAAATGGCATGGGGCAGGGTGACATGGAGGGACATGTTTGTGGCCACCCCTTACGGGATTAAGGCATCTGGCAATAGATAAACAGATACATAACAAATGAGTCAACTTCACCATACTGTTTTTACGCTAACTTGGCCTAGATTTTCGTGCTTTTGCTGCTCATTTCACGCAGCTCAGTGGCAGAATGAGACAATGCTGTGGCTCAACATCCTTTCCACAGCACTTCTTCATGACTAGCACTGTATTCAAGTGTTAATCTATTGCTACAGTTCAGATTTAAGGATAGAAAGATGGTAATTTTAGGCCAAGTTAGCGTAAAAGCAGTATAGTATGTCAATCTCCTGGGACAAGAAAAAATCACCTGGCAGCTGTAGGAGTGAGATAAAAATGGTGATATTGTAGTGAATGTATCTATCTATTTGTCTACAGCCAGACACCATAATCAATAAGGGGCAGCCATTTGTCTTTGAGTTAGTTGTTTTACAGGGAGGGGCACCAACCCTCTGCCAACACACTCGCTGACAAGTACGGAACACATGGGTTGGTTATATGGTTACCACCCAGCGTTGTAAATGGTTTCCTGGTTATAATAGTGAAAGGATCTTGAATTTGGTTCTCTGTTATCTTGTTTTTGTTTTTTTATTTTGGGGGAACAATTAACAGGCTCCTGGCCTTTGGTTCCTTCTTCCTTGCATTTAAAAAAATAAAATAATTCTTACTATCATTGGTCAATTTTATTCAGTTCTGAGACTTTTTGAACTGGAGGGGTTGTTGCTGTGTCCTCTGCCTCATCTGAAATGCTAATCCAGTGGCCTGCTGGCTTAACCTCTGGGCTGCAGCGGCCATAAACATGTCCTATGTCCATGGTGCACGAAAACCTGTTTTTTAAAAATCATGTTTTTATCCTGTGTTTTGACCTACTTATACCTAACCAAACATGATAACATTATAGTCTGACAAAGTTTATACTCCACACTGATAATTCGCAACCCACTCATCAAGCACAAGCATGCAGTAGGCATGAAAAATGACCAAAAAGTTCACAGTATTTCAAGCAGCTCTTCCGAAACATAGGGGATGGGGAAGTAGCTGAGGGAGGTTTGTATAACAAGGCAACTGAGCAGCCTGGTTATATTACTGCCACTACATGAAGGCCTCTCTCCCCAGCACCAGCAAGAGTCAGATTCAGCTATCATTAATTATTGTAGGTGACGGTAACCCTCATCCACTCACTTGATGTGGTGCTGCCTACTTCTTCCTTCACCGATAACATTCTTTTTCTATGTCTGTCCTCCTCTCCTATTTCTCCCATCCTTCCTGTCACTTTTTATTACTCTTCTTTCCTTTTCAGGTGGCTTAACATTGAGTGACAAGCCTAATGGTTTCCTGTAAGCCAGGAAACCATTTACAATGGTGGGTGGTAACCATATAACAACCCATACGTGTTCCGTACACATCAACAAGTGGGTTGGTGAAGGATTAGTGCCCCTCCCTGTAAAACAACCAAGTCAAAGACAAATGGCCATCCCTTATGGGCTTATGGCGTCTGGCTGTGGACAGATAGGTAGATAGATTAACCCTTTCACTGCCTGGACTCTCTCCAATGCCAAGTACAGCCATCTGACAACAGCAACAGTGAAATAAATAAGGTGTGCTCATAGCAGTGAATATAATAAATACTATAGTGAGTAACAGGGGCAGGGTACGTCTAAATACTGTAGTTAGAATATATTGTTCCACTGATATTGTTCCACTATAGTTCATTCACCTTAAACTGGCAAAGATTTTCATACATTTCCCAGCACTGGATGACAGAATAAGAATGCTACACCTCTACATCCTTTCCACTGCACCTCTTTGTGACTATATTCCTTTCACATTAACTTGGCCCAGAGTTTTCACCCTTTTCATCACATTTCACATACCTCAGCAGCATAAAGACAGTTCTGTGGCGCTACCTCCTTCCCACAGCACTTCTTCATGACTAGCAACATACTTCACTGTTAATCTATTGTTAAAACACAGCATTCAAGATGAAGTAATGGGAAATTTAGGCCAAGTTAAGGTGAAAAGAGTATAGCTGTTTTGTTCTTATTGTTCTCTTACCACTGGCCTTCTGCAACTGTTCTACTTCTCTGTTCTTCTGTGGTAATTGTTCTGGTACTAATGATCCTCTCTCAAGTGTTCTGTGTTCATTTTCCTTCTTGTTTTTCTATCTTCGTATTCCACTCTGACTTTGATTGACCGTTTCCCAACCTCTTGTCCATTCTGATTTGTTGCCATCTGTCCATCGTTCATCGTTCTTCCGCGATCAGTGTGTTCTGCCGAGATGATCCACTTCTCGTGTTCATTGTTCTGTGCTACTGGTGCTCCACTTGACTGTTCTGCTTTCCCCACACTCCTCTTGTTCTTCCACCATCACTGTGTTCCGCTAAGAAGCTCCACTGCAACTGTTCCATTCTTTGTTCCGCTGAGACTCTCCATTGCAACCGTTCTGTTCTGACTGTGCTGTTCATTGTTCCGTGGTTCGTTCCACTGAGATCCTCCACTTCAGTTGTTCCATCGTGATTGTTCTGAAGACTGTCCCATTCTGAGTGTTCTGCTTTGTTCACGTTCTTGTTCTGTGTTCATCGTCCAGCCATAATTGTTCATGTTTTTGTTCTGTGTTCATCATCTGTGGCCTTAGTTGTTTGTTCTTCTTGTTCCATGTTCATCACCGTTCACGTTCTTCTTGTTCTGTGTTCATCATCTGCGGCCTTAGTTGTTCATGTTCTTCTTCTTGTTGTGTTCATTGTTGTTCATGCACTTCTTGTTCTGTGTTCATCGTTGTTCATGTTCTTGTTTTGTGTTCATCGTGTGTGGCCGTCATTGCACCCTTTTCGCTCTACACTCGCTGGATCTCAAACAGCTTCACATCGGTGTCGTACCAGATGGGCGGATCCACATTTCTGAAGAGATGGAAGCATTTTAGCGACTTTACGAAGATGATTAAAGAAATGTGGATGTAATGTGAAGAATGGAAAACACTCAAAGGGTTAATGGATAATTCTCTCTCTTTCTCTCTCAAAAAAAAAAGAAAAGAAAAAAAAAGTGGATGTAACACATAAACTGAAGGAAAAAAAATCACAGTACTGAAAAGGATGATGGATAATTCTCTCTCTTCTCTTCTCTCCTTTCGTCTCCTCTCCTGTATTCTGTTTTTTCTCCACTCCATCCTATGCCCTCCCTCATAACCCACCTGAGATATATAACGCCCCACATGTAGGTGCGGAACCAGGTGGCAGTGCCGGCGTTGGCTTGGTACTTGCGGATCAGTATGGGATGCGGCACCGGCAGCAGACCAACCAGGGTGCCATGTTGTAGAAAGCGCAGGATCTCACTCTCGTCAGTCAGGCCCCTGTGGAGGTGTGTGGTTAGAGTACACACAGGGACTGGACTGGGGCTGAAGGACTGAAGTAAGGCACGGAAATGGCAGAGTTGGACTGGGGTTGCTGAAGTGATGTGTGGTGTTTTATTTTAATGTTACAGATGGCTGAATTAGGGATGCAGAGGTACTGCAGTGAGGTATATAAAGAACTGCACCAGAATTTGTACCAATAGCAGACCGGGGATGAGGTGGAGGGATGAAGTTGAGAGGTATATGAGGGAGGGGGAAGTGAGTTCGGGGGAGGGCAGTCAAATGGTGGGTGACAGAGCGACTTGGAGGCATTTTGTCAGCCGCCACCCTTTGCGGGATTAGGGCGTCGGGCTATAGATAGATAGATAGTAGCCCCACTAGGATACTATGCGACAGGAACCAAAGGATCTCACGTCCATCAGGTCCCTGTGGAGGTGTGGTGTGAGGTGCTGGTGGAAGGCAATTGCGTACTCTGTATCCATTAACTCGGGTCTAAAACTCCCATCTCTTCATACAGAATGCTGAGATGTAACAAGACATTAACACCAGCATATGGCGCTAGTCGTGAGAAGGTGCTGTGGTTTTGATGTAGGGCTGCAGTTTTGCCTTGTTATGTTGCTGAGATACAGTACATAACACTGCAAGGGGACAAAAATCTCTGCCAAGTTAAGGTGAATGAATGACAGAAGGTTGGACTGGGGCTGAAGGAGTGTTTATGTTAGGCACTGGGGAGCATGGCATGGTAATGAGGCATGGGATTGGTACTGGGTGTGCTGCCAACAATATACCAACCATGATGCAGAAAGTGACAAGTGTTAATTTTAAGGGTACAGTTGCAAGAGGTAGACAGAAAAAGACCTGGGATGAGGTCACTGACTGTGACCTCAGGGATAGGGGACTGAACAGGGAAGCTGCCAGAGATCAAGCAGCACGGACAGCCACCGTTAGGTGACCAAGGCCGACATGCACAAGCATGCTGGAACATTTTAAAATGAAACAAAACGAAATGATGCTGTGTTGTGGGGTGTACACTAGGTTCATGTTCAGATGAGCCTGGAAACTCAAGAACAAGAACAAAAAAAAGCAACAACAATGGTAAAGGTAGATCTTGTCAAGTGTGATTTGTGTAATAAAGTATCCGACAATAAAGCTGTGCAACTAAACTTTGTACAGTACTGTAGTTACCAAAATACTTATCAATATATGCCTTCACCTGAGGGACAAGGACCTGCAGTAGCTACATAACGTGAAGTATGCCCGTATAGAAAAATACGAACCTATGTGAACTGCATCCATAAGGAGAAATACAAAGCTACGTGAAATGCATCCATAGGAAGAAATACAAAGCTATGTGAAGTTTTTCTTTTTTAATGCAAGAAAGAACAAACCAAAGGCCAGGAGCCCACAACACTGTTCCCTCCAAGAAAAAACAAAAACAAGACAACAGAGAGCCTAATTCAGGATCCGTACATTTTGAGATGCCGGGACACACTGCTTTTGAATCCATAAAAATACAAAGCTAACTGTCTGGATTACAAGACAACAGAGCCAAATTCAAGATCCGTTCATTTTGAGATGCCCGGACACACTGCGTTTGAATCCATAAAGAAAAATATAAAGCTGTCTGGGTTGACTTACTTATCAATGCATATCTTCTCCACCTGAGGGACCAGAACCTGCAGTAGCCTCATAATGGTCTGTAACGGCAGCTTACTCTTCCACCCGCTGACCCAGCCCGGCGTTGGGGTCCAGGCGGGGTCGTGTGGGGCCACGCTGGGGTCATGCGGGGTGGGGGATGGGGTGCCCTCATTCTCGGAGTCCTGACCCCCACCCACCGACCACTCACAACTTTGCGACTGGGTTGGGCTGCTACCCCTCTCATCACCACCCTGTATAAATTCCGACTGGGTTAGGCTGGGTTTTGTGTGTGTGTGTGTATTTATTTGTTTGTTTTTAAAGCTTGGGTCTGGCTGGGTAATGCTTTTTTGGTTTGGTTTCAGTTGGGTTGGGCTTTTTTTTTTTTCTTTTTTTGGGGGTGGGTGGGAGGCTAGATATTTTTGCACTGGGTTGGATTAGATTAGATTAGTTACTTTTAACAGTACTCAATCTGCCTCATAATGTCCTGGACCACGATACACAAACACTTACGATCAATGCCCTCTCGTATGTCATTTTTGATATGCAGGAGGGACAAGCAGACTGTCGAATCCTCCTCTGTTTCCGGATTTTTTATTGCGAGACAAAAATGACTGGTTATAACTGTTTTCCATCTATCTGTCTATTGCCAGGTGCCTTAATCCCGTAAGGGGTGGCCACAAACAAATCGCCTCCATGTCATCCTGTCCCCTGCCATTTCATTGCCCTGCTCCCAGCCCACACACCCCCTCTCTCATATACCCCTCCACTCCATTCCTCCATCTCATCCTTGGTCTCCCCCTCCCTCTCCCCCCCTCCACCTCACTCACATACACTCTCCTCATCAGTCTATTACTCTCCATCCCCTCCACATGCCCAAACCACTTTAATGTGTTTCTATTAACGTTTCCTATCACATCCACACCACAGTGCTCTATTTCCTCATTTGTCAGTCTGTCTCTCCATGTGACTGTTTTCTCCAGGATGATCAAGGAAAG
>JAGKTI010003341.1:0-58482 GCA_018397915.1 Birgus latro
GCAACGTCCATCTCAGCAGTTACTTCAACAAAAAAGGGATGAGGCTATGGCACACCTAATGTCTGATTTGGCTCGTATCTCTGATTGGGGTAAAAATAATCTTGTTATTTTCAATGCATCAAAAACTCAGTTCTTACACATATCGACCCGACAAAATCTTTCTCAGGATTACCCACTAGTGTTTAATATTGAACAGTTATGTCCTGCATCATCCTTGAACATGCTTGGGGTTTCATTCTCTCAGGATTTGTCTTGGAAAGAACATATTACATCTCTTGTGAAATCTGCTTCCAAGAGATTAGGTGTGCTAAGCCGATTCCGTACTTTCTTTACCCCTGCACAGTTGTTGACCTTGTACATGGGTTTTATTCGCCCGTGTATGGAGTACAACTCTCATGTGTGGGGAGGCTCCCCACATGCAGCTCTTCTCAATAGGGTGGAGTCAAAGGCTTTTCGTCTCATTAACTCTCCTCCTCTTAATGATTCCCTTCAACCATTGTCTCTTCGCCGCGCTATTGCATCTTTATCTCTCTTCTATCGCTACTTCAATGGTCACTGTTCCTCTGAACTGTCTGCTTGCATCCCTCCACCTCTACGACGGGCACGTAGTACCCGTCTAGCAACAAACTCTCATCCCTTTTCTGTCCAACTCTCTAATGCAAGAGTTAACCGTTACTCCCAGTCTTTCATTTATGCAACTGGTCAACTCTGGAACTGTCTTCCTCTGTCTGTATTTCCTACTTCCTATGATCTCCAGTCTTTTAAACGCAGTGTGTCCAGGCATCTCGAATTGAACGGATCTTGAATTTGGCTCTCTTTTGTACTGTTTTTGCTTTTTCTTGGAAGGAACAGTATGCAGGCCCGTGGCCTTTGGTTCCTTCTTCCTTGCATAAAAAAAAAAAAAATCACACAATATATGATACCCCTAGATGCAATACCCCAGCTTAACGATAGCAGTAGAAATACCACCATTCCCCACCTAATGATGTCCAAACCCCAGTTTAACGATGGGTTTTGATTTTTTTTAACCAATTTGGTAGATATTTTAGACTAAAATTGTGTGTTTAGGTTGATTTCTAAACTGTTTTTAGACTTAGATTAATGCATTTTAGTCATAGGTGGGGTGAACATTGTCATTTTGGGGTACAGTTTACTAAGTTTGATTTTTTCCAGACATACTGTATTTGACCATTTTCAGATTTTATTTGTTGGTTTTAGTGAGTTATTTTATGATTATTATTATTATTTTTTTTTATGTGTTTGACTCTGGGCATAGGCTTCACAGCCTGTTACCAAGGCCCAGTAGTCCTTCTACGTCCATACACCTCCACATGTCAACACTTCGGCGCTAACACCCACCGTCCATATTGAATACATGCTAGGGCTGTCACATACAGGACTGGTGTATTGGTATTAGCGGGGACGTTTTTATGACATGTTGGCGGGTCATCTAGTAGATTAGTAAAGCCTGCTTTAATGAAATTCAAATCCTTAAACTGTTCCCTGCCCCAGCCAGGATTCGAACCAGTGTCCATTAGGACTGCAGGCCAAATCTTTACTGATTCAGCCACTGCCTCCCCTTACAGGTATTAGGCTTAGGTTAGCTTCTTTTACAGCTTTTAAGCCATTTAGATTGGTTTTAAACTTGTTTTTGGACTCATTTGGGTGGGTTTAGGACTTAGTTTGGGGGAAAACCCAAGACTCAAAAATGCATCCCAATTTTACATGTTAGATCTACCCCGAGATATGATACTCTGCCTGACGATGGGTTTTTACTTAACCCTTAAACCGCGGGGTTGTCGGAGGCGCGCCGTGCCCATCCCAAGGGGATATTCACGCTCCGACTGACTTTTTAAAAATATTTGCCAAAAATCAGTTATTAGTCCTAGAATATTATAATTACATATGCATATGGCACATATCTTCAGCTTTCTCCTGGGATGTTTTTTTAGCACTCGTCGACTACCGTAGGACTTGTGGAGACTTCTGATGTTGGGTAACTAAGTCTCCACTTTACACTTCCCGGCTTCCCGTAATATGAATACCACTGCCAGATATTAACACTAGAAACACTATTCAATGATTTCCAAGTATTTTGGAATCCATGCTCCAAAGAAAAAAAAACACTGTGAAAGTAATGTAAAATATGAGCGCATACAAACCTCCCACTCGCGCTAATTTGCTGCTGGTATTCTGTCATTTCTTACTCATATACACACTCACACTTTATTATTTCTAGGACTTTGTTACACTTATATATATCTGCAGTCCTTTACCGCTTCCCACACGATGTTTAGTAGGGGTAGAGGTCATTGCCTTTTATAATGGGTGCAAAAGGGGCAGAAATGGAGGGGTGCGATTGCGATGTGATTTCACCATGAAGGACGAGAGTGAACTGAATGTACAATACGTACCTCGGTAGCCAAGAGTTGAAAATGTCAGCTGCTAGTGTATATTCTAAGAAATAAGTCTTAGGAAATCTAGACAATATATAATAAATTAGGTAGTTCCAGGTGAATTTAAATATCACTCAGGCTTCTCCCTTCCTTTCTTATATACATTTATATGACGAGAGTAGCTCATACGGCATATTTCTCAGAAAAAAAAAAAACGGGAAATTAGCGAACGAGTGCAGGTTGGATGTTACCGAGTGATAATTAGCCAATTCCAGGTGTATGGCACTATCAGTTACCTTATTTTTTATATATGTATATTATTTTGTATAAGAATAGGGCATAGGGCTCATTTCAATGGATGAAAACAGTGGAAAAATCCGGGGAAGATTTACTTAGCGCAGAGCGGCTGAGCAGACGATACAAGAGGGTAATGAAGGGGAGGTAGGGAGGGGAGTCTAGAATGGGGGAAAATGGCTAAATTGTCAACAATGGATGGGAGTACTGATGACATTAGCAGCTCTGACTATTGTTGGACATTGGCAGTGCTGATAGATGATACAAGTCACCACCTGAAAGCCCGGTCGAATTTAAAAACAGAGTCACAGAAGCGCCGCCCCGCGGTATGATCCATTGCACCCGACCGTCACAAAAGTGACGACCCGTGGTTTAGGGGTTAACCAGTTGCATTGTTATACTGGGGTATACCTGTATATAGAAAAATTATTATAGAGAAACTATGAGAGATATCAGAAGTCCTAGTGAGTGAGGAACAGGGTGACTTTAGGAGTAGCAGAGGATGTGTGGATCAATTATTTGCAGTGAGACAGATAGTGGACAAGGCTTGTGAGAAGGACTGTAAGGTGTTTATGACATTCGTGGATCTGGAAAAAGCATACAACAAAGTAGACAGAGAAGAATTGTGGAAAGTTTTGTGCATGATGTAGATGGTAAGCTGCTAGGTGCCGTCAACATTTTTTATGATGGTAATGAAGCATGTGTAAGGGTAAATGGGCATCTAAGTTAATGGTTCATGATTGCTGTGGGCGTGAGACAAGTTTGTGTGATGTCCCCATGATTGTTAAATATACAGTAGGCGCGGAAAGTATTGACGTTTTTTTGCCGACGTCATTCTTCTTTGCGTTAAGTGAAGTAGGGTCAATACTACCCTCCCCTGTGATGCGAAATGAGCTGACGCTTTTTCAGCGGGAGCTGGCAACCCTGCTTGATAGGTTTGGCACCACAGGAGCAGGCTCAGTAATGTTTGGGCAGCCACAGGAGGAGAATTGTCTCTGTGTGTGATGCACCACGAGGGCATGTTTTGACTCAAATAACACAGTTATTTGGTTACCTACCACATTCTCATCATGCCTAAAGTAACCACAAGCAAGGACAAACGTGTGGAAGTGATTACTTTATACAAAGCTGGCCACAAACTCCCATTTATTGCAAATCAGATGGTGTTAGACTGAGGACAGTGCAGAGACTGGTGAAGCGGTTCAAGGACAGTGGGGAGGCCATTCCTCCCACTCCACTTCCCAAGCCTGGGAGACCTCGTAAGACAACCTTCAGGACCCGTCAGCTGATCTCAAGGCAAGTTAGCAAGGATCCAAGGCTAACAGCACGGGATGTAAAAGAAAAGAACCCACAGTTGCTGGCAGATGTGTCTGTCAGAAGTGTGCCACAGCTGTTGCATGACGATCTGGGCTACAGGAGTTTTTGTGCTCGTAAAAAACCACTGCTAACTGCACTTCAGAAGAAAAAGAGAGTAAATTTTTGTAAGAAATATCTTGCCTGGAGTGAGGAGCAATGGAAAACTGTGCTTTGGAGTGATGAGTCAACATTTACTGTCACTGGTACCCCTTCATCACGAGTGTACCGCAAACCAGGCAGTGACCCCCTGGATCCTAAGTACACTTCCAAGTTTGTTAAATACCCAGCCTCACTCATGGCTTAGGGCTGCTTTACATATTATGGTGTTGGTAGGTTGGTAATTCTACCTGCAAATGAAAAAGTGAACCAGAACAATTATTTGGAGCTCTTATGTGATGTTTTAAGTGACTCTTTTGATAAAACCAAGGCAAGAGTATTTATGCAAGATTCTGCCCCTGCACATGTTGCAAAGTCAGTGAAACAGTGGCTAACAGACTGTGAGGTTCCCTTTATTCGAGATTGGCCTGGAAACAGCCCAGATATCAATCCCATTGAGAATTTATGGGCGCACATGAAGCGCCAGCTGCGTAGTATGGACACATCATCTTTGCCTAAACTTGAGGCTGCAGCTATGGAGCAGTTTTAGTCCGTCTGTTCTGCAAAACTACGCCATCAGTCTCCCCAGACGCCTTAAGAAGATAATAAAGGTGAAGGGGAATGCCAGTAAATACTAAATTCAATGGTGAGTGTTAATTTATTTGTTTCTCCTTGCTAACCACAAGAATGTTTTCTTTTTTTAAGATGGCGTCAACACTTTCTGCGCCTACTGTATATATGGATGGAGTGATGAGAGAAGTAAAAACATGAGTAATGCAGATGGGGGATGGCTTTGGTAATATATGGTGATGGATGGAATATCTCAAATTTGTTGTATGCCAATTACGCAGTACTACTTGTAAATACCGGACAATAACTTGGTAGACTATTGCAGAATTTTGCTGGTGTCTGGTAGCATTGTGCCTTGAGAGAAAGTGTAGAAAAGAGTAAAGTGATGGTTATTGATAGAGAAGGTGACTCCCAGTGTGATGTTACAGTGAATGGAGAGAGACTGGAATTGGTGAGAAAGTTCAGATACCTGGGTACAGTGATAGAAAAAAGAGGAAATTATGCAAAAGAAGTGGAAAGTAGAGTGGCAAAATCAAGAAAAGTAGCTGGTGCAATGAAGGCCTTGATAAGAAACAGAGGTTTGAGTGTTGCAGCTGCACAAGGCTTACATGAAGGAGTGTTAGTGCCAGCTTTAACATATTGATATGAGACTATGGTGTGGCATGAAAACGAAAAGTCAGGAGTGAGAGCAATGGAGATGGGACTGCTGAGGAATGTATGTGGAGTACAGAGAGTTGATAGGATACGAATTAATGTGAGTCGTGAAAGATGTGGAGTGAGGAAGTCTGTGGACACCAGAATCGAAGAGAGTGTACGGAGATGTCATGGTCATTAGAAGAGATGGTATGGTCATGCAGAGAGAATGGATAACAATAGAGTGATGAAAAAGGTATATCTGAGTGAATTTGAAGGAGGGAGGAGGCGAGGCAGGCCAAGGGGAAGGTGGAGGGATATCGTGGATAAGTGAGTGAGGAAGAAAGATTTGAAAGTCGGTGAGGCTAGGGGACTGACAAGAGATCATGCTGGCTGGATGAATATTGTGAGGAGAAGTGCATGATCAGAGATTTGGCACCCCTTTTTAATGTGACAGCATCTGGGTTGACTCTGTCAGATATGTTTATGTGAAGCTTCAGAATGTGGTGAATGTTTTTGGCTTGTCAGGTTGAGCCAGGATTCCGGAGGCTTGAATGGTGAGTGAATGGAAGCATGGCCCATTGTATAGGGCAAAAGGACTTTGCTACTCCTCACCTTGCCCTAGCATGAGAAGGAGATCTGAAGGATGATGATGGTGATGATGATGATACTTGCAAGTCCTTGCACCCCATATCATCTCTCCACTTCCAGAATCTTTCCTTCACCTCCCTTTCATTCTCTGCCATCAAGTCATTAGCATACAACATCTCCTATGGGAGTCCATGCCTGAAGTTATGTGAGAGGGATTCAAGCACCATGATAAACAATAGGTGGCACCACGGACCTGGAGCGGTGGCATCTTTGTCATGGCCCCCCCCCCTTTCCTGAGGCTGTCAAAGCGGTGGAGGACAGCTTGGGGGCTAAACCACCACAACCCCCATCCACCCACCCACCCATCCTGGGGCCCCGGCTTCGATCCTGGGAGTGGCTTCAGTAGCCCGGGCAAGTACCACATCTCCCAACACAGCACACACAACAACACTGTTTTTTCTTCACCGAGAGATGACTCTCCAATTGTCATTTCTCGAAGACTTCTACCTGGTGACATTATGAGCTATCCAGGACCCAGCAACAAATACATATGTCCAATGTGCTCAAAACCCAGCACTTCAAGTTGACAGACAAAGGGTTTAGTTCAGTGCAATTCTTGCGAGAACTGGAACCTTTTCACCTTCACAACACTTGCATCCAGGGAACATTTTGCAAACACCTAGACCTGCTCCATATGCTCCTTTTCCCCACCCTCTAACCCCCCCACCAGCCCCTCTCCTACTTCCTTCCCACCTCTTCAGCCTAACCTACTGATCCTTCCTTCACCATCCAATCCCCCAACCCCTCCCATTCTTCCCCAGTCTAATCTACCCCAACCCTTATCTCTTTCATAACCTTCTCCCATCCCTTCCTCTCTACCCACACCCCCACCTCCCTCACGTGCTGCAGCACTAAACATACATCGTACACACAATATTTACATTCTTCAAATAAACATAGATGACATAAACACCAAAAAAACAAGAACTCACACAATTCATCAAATAACAAAGCATACACATTACCATCTTACAAGAAACAAAACTACACAGAACACAAAAAAAAACTACATTTCATAACTTCACCACCATCAGACAAGACTGGGCCAATGGCGGGAGTGGTGGACTCATCACCCTGGGATACCAATCCATCAACTTTTGAGATACTAGTCCACACACAAAATCACTTCTCCCCCACATGACACCACAACAGAAATACAATAAATTAAAATATGCACTGGAAACAAATCACACATAACAATTGCCAATACATACATTCCTCCCCAGTCATCCCCCACAGTACCACACAATTTTTCTCCTCAAATACACCACATCAAACCAACATCATCTTGGGTGGTGATTTCAATCCCAGTGTGTTGGCCTGGCATATCAACAACCCTGACATAGACAGAGAGCTGGTACTAAAATCCCAAACCAATAATCTTTTCATCCTCAACAATCTCCATCAACATACAGTACCTATATCCCACACCAAGCCTTTTTCCTTCCATCATCCCCAGACATCACCTTTTGTTCCCCAGACCTTGCCCCACAACATCCTGGAGAGTGGTCAAAACCCATGGCTCTGACCACCTCCCAGTCATCATCACAACCAAAACCAGAATCACCCCAGCTGGCCACAGACATACATACACTAATTATAAGGGAGCCAAGTGGGATGCCTTCACAACTGAAACAGAACAACACTTGGAAACAGTAAACATTACACCCACCACAAACACAACACTCCTGGGCACACTTTCAGTACAATTATTCAAAATGCAGACAAAAGACACATCCCTAGAGGTAACCGAAAGAGACACAATCACAACTTCACACCAGAATTCAAGGCCTCATCAGTCAATGCGACACACTGCAACGCTCTCCAACACCCCATACACAGGACATCGTACAACACATACAAGCACTCAACACTCAGATGAAAAATAAAATAACAGAGCAGCAGACACTGAATTGGAATAATTATCTCCAAACACTTGATCACAAAACAGACACCAGCAAACTCTACAAAACACTAAACAGCATCACATTCTCCAGCAGCAGCACTACACAATCACAAACTGCCATCACAATAACAGACACCATACAGTCAAACAAACAACAAGCAAACACTCTCATCAATCACTTTTCACACTTCAGTCATCTAAACCCCCATCTCGACGACCAACATGTTGTCTGATGCAAGAGACAGTTCCCGACAGACCCAATCTTCACACCCTTCACATACAACCAGACGAAGCACATCATTAGCAACCTTAAGCACTCATCTGCCTGTGGCCCAGACAACATAAGCCATATACACCTTAAACATCTCGGACCACAAGGCATACAAGCACTCGCCAACATATCAAACTACAGCTACTCACACAACATAATACCAAACATCTGGAAGCATGATTTCATCATCACTATCCCCAAACCCAACAAAGACCTCACGCTATCTTCCTCACACTGTCCCATCACACTCCTCTGCACTCCCTCAAAAGTCTCTGAACAACTAGTATTACAATTGGTAACACCTCACGTCCTTCTAGCCCCATCACAACTTGGTTTTAGGCTGCTACACTCCAGAAACACTCCTCTTACAGACTTTACACAAAGAGTTTTTGATGACATTAATTCAGCGTGGCCACGACACAGAACACTCCTAGTCATACTAGACACTTGCAAAGCTTTTGATGCCATCCCTTGCCACACCCTCACAAACAAAATATTCAACACAAACATACCTAGTAATGCTAAAAATGGCTGGCAAACAACTTAGCAGACAGATGTACTCATGTAACATTTGCCGGTCAGTCATCGGACATCAGAAACTTCACAAACGGCATCCCTCAAGGATCTGTTTTGTCCCCTACACTCTTTAACCTATACATGCATGACATACCCACACACCACTAATTCACATAGCTTCCTATATAGATGACATAGCACTTACATGTACACACCAAAATGCAAACACAGCCACACACATCCTCCAGCCGTACCTCAACACTTTACACAAATGGTTCACATCAAACAGACTCACAATAGCCCCACCCGAATCTGCAGTGACCCTTCTCACAAACTAGACAGCAGAACATAGTCCACCCCCCCCCCACACACACACACAAAATCCTGTGTAAGATACAATACATCAGTGTCATTTAAACAACACATCACAAAAACATTAAAAATGAATTAACACCAAGACTCAGCATCTATGGTCACTTGTCCATACAACTTTTGGACACAACAAAGAAACCACCACCACAGTCTACAAACAATATGTACATTCAGTGATGAACTGGGCAAGCCTTTCTTGGGCTTCTAACCTCAGTGAAATGCACTACAACACCCAACAGACCATACAGAACAAGGCCCTAAAAATAATCACAGGCTGCACAGCTACTACACCTACAGACCACCTTCAGCAAGAAACCAAAGTACTCAAAGTCAAGGATCATTTAGACATGAGAGGCACACAAATTCTTGCTGCAGCCTCCCCAGACCCACAGCATCTACTACACTACATGGTAGCATGTCCACACACACCAAGGAACATCAAAACAACACCCAGCACATGGTATCTTACACAAATACTGTCATTTCTCCCCCACTCTCCTGCCTCAAACCAGCTTCCAGAAGCATATCCATGCTTAAATTAGTTGCCACTCCATTCAGTCACTCAAAAACAACACACAGTTGCATGCATGGCCTCCTGATGTCCAACTTTCTGAGTCCTACCTCCCTCGTGAGGACAGAGTCCACCTGGCCAGGCAGAGATGTGGGTACCATCCAGCCCTCTCGAGTTATCAGAAGAGGCTGGATGACTCCATCATTGATGCCTGTCCAGGAGGCACCACACCACCCCATACTATGAAAAACAGCACATTATGGAAGACTGCATTGCACATAATTGCTTGCACCAACAATACAACATACACTTCTTGAGAGCTCTGTGGGAAAGCCCAGTCTCGGCCGTGGCCTTCCTTAAGGATTCGGGGCTGTTTGGCCAGATAGCCTAGGGAGGAACAACAACTACTACTACTACTACAATAAGTTGCTCAGGACCAACCCTTGATGCATGCCAACATTCACGGAAAACTCACCACTCAAATCTCCATTCATTCTCACCTGGGTGCTTGCATAACCATAACCACCATAACCATTCTGACCAGCCACTCCTCAGTCCCAAGCTTTCTTATCGCCCAATTCACCACCTCTTCCCTAGGGGCTTTGTCAAAGGCCATCTTATAATCAACAATGTACAGATCCCTTTTCTTTCTTACATATTTTTATTGAAGCTGTTGGACAATGAATATGGCCTGGCTTAAACCCTAATTGCATCACATGAATATTCACTCTTTCCCTAAGCATACCTTCTAGGACCCTCTCCATTACCTTCATTATCTGCTCCTTCCCAATATACACATTTATATGTTTTTCAGCCTGTTATCTGGGATAACACACCCATATGTCATCATCATCATCATCTAATGCTGTTTTACCCCATGAGGAGCGTAGGAGCCTGGGGCTAGGCAAGTTGGTGCAGGCTTACAATGAGAGGGACCAGCCTCACATATCCCTGAGTGGCATTACATGAGCAATAAACCCCAACCATCCCATGGGTATAAACTTGCACAAGCTTAGTCCGATTGAAGTTCCTTAACCCCTAGGCTGTTGTGGCCCTAAACGTTTCCTGTGTCTGTGGTGCAGGAAAATGGTTTAAAAATTGTGTTTTCATCAGGTGTTTTGACCCACGTACACCTAACCAAACATGATAACATTTTAGTCAGACAAAGTTTACACTCCACACTGATGATTCACAACCCACTTATCTAGCAGGAGCATGCAGTAGGTGCAAAAAATGACCAAAAAGTTCACAATATTTCACACGACTTTTACTGAATGTACGACGCAGTCTGCCGATCAACATTTTCACAGTGCTACATGCAACCAAGGGGTTAATTACCCACTAAGCCACCATGTGCCATAATATGGTTATATGGTTACCACCCAGCATAGTAAATGGTTTCCTGGTGTACAGGAAAACCATTTGGCTTGTCACTCAGTGTAGAGTCACCCGCAAACAGAAGGAAGTGGAAAAAATGAAGGACAGAAAGACAGAAGAGGATGGAAGGAATGAAGGAAGGAAGAGAAGAAAGAGCAGTCACTCAAGAGTAGCACTACATCGAGTGTGTGGATGGTGAGTGCCCCCACCTACCATTTACAGCCATATGTAATTGAATTTATCAACCGGTACTCTGTTATTAGGATAGTTCTACATTGAGTGGCAAGCCAAATGATTTCCTTTAAACCAGAAAATAATTGACAAAGTTGGGTGGTAACCATATAATTAACCAACATGTGTTCCGTACGTGACAGCAAGTGTGTGTGTGTATGTGTGTGTGTGTGTGTGTGTGTGTGTGTGTGTGTGTGTGTGTGTGTATTTACCTAATTGTATTTACCTAATTGTGATATACAGGAAATGAGCTACGCTCGTGGGGTCCCGTCTCTGTTTCTCAATAAGTCAAGTTTTGCCTTAAACTCATTTAAGTTTTTAGACCGGACGATCTCTTTGTCCAGGCTATTCCACAGGTCCATACATCTATACGGAAAACTAAATTTCTTGATGTCCTTCGAGCAGCTTGGCTTCTTTAGTTTCATTCCGTGTCCTCTTGTTGCTCTCTCATCCCACACAAACAGATTTTCTCTGTCAATTTTATCTACTTCTATCATAGTCCTGAACACTGCAATCATGTCACCCCTCTTTCTCCTTTCCTCTAAGGAGGGCAAATCCAGCCTTTCCAGCCTCTCCCTGTATGGCAAATCTGCCAGACTAGGGACCATCTTGGTTGCTGTTCTTTGTATTCTCTCAATCTTGGTTATATCTTTCTTTTTGTGTGGGGACCACACTACTGCTGCATATTCTAACCTGGGCCGGATCATGGCCACTATCAATTTTTTCATCATCTCCTCATCCATGTAATGAAATGCCACTCTTATATTGGTCAAGAGTTTATATGTCTCTCTCACTATCTTATTTATGTGCTTTTCAGGTGACAAACTATCCTGGACCAGCACTCCCAAATCTTTCTCTTCTCTCGCTTTTCTAATTGGTTCATTACCCATCAAATAATTCAATGATGGCCTCTTGGTACTTTTACCCATTTCCAATATTTTACATTTTTTTGCGTTGAATTTCATTTCCCACATCCGGCTCCAATCATATATCCTATCCAGATCCTCCTGTAGCATTTTACAGTCCTCTTCAACCTCTACCTTTCTCAAGATCTTTGCATCATCAGCAAACAGGCTTGCGTAGCTGTTCACTCCATCTACCATATCATTTACATAAATCAAGAACATTACTGGTGCCAACACCGAGCCCTGTGGGACACCACTTGTTACTTCCCTCCATCCAGATGTCCTGTCCTTTATTACTGTCCTCATTTGTCTGTCACTCAGAAAGTCTCTCATCCATTCCAGGAGGCTTCCCTTAAGTCCTCCTATATGCTCTAATTTCCATAATAGTCTCTTGTGGGGTACTTTGTCGAAGGCCTTCTCCAGATCTAAGTACACACAATCCACCCAACCGTCTCTCTCCTGTAGCACGTCAATCGCCCTTGAGTAGAAGCTCAACAAGTTGGAAACACATGACATTCCACTTCTGAATCCAAACTAACTTTCAGTCAAAATATTCATCTCTTCCAGATATTTTATCCATCTATCTTTCAGGATTTTCTCACACAATTTCGCAACCATACTGGTTAGGGACACTGGTCGATAATTCAGGGGTTCTTCCTTGTTTCCTCCCTTATAGATTGGCACCACATTTGCCCTCTTCCATTCCTGAGGCACTTTCCCCTCTTCCAAGTAGCACACAATTAAATTGTGAATCTTATCTGCCAGTTGTTCTCTGCATTCCTTCAGTACCCAATTAGAGATTCCATCCGGTCCTGGGGCCTTCCTTACATCTTGAGCTCCCAGTAATTTATACACTTCCTGCACTTCCACTTTTATATCTTTTATCACTACATTTCTTATCATTCCCTCTCCTTCCACAAACTCCCTTTCCTTAGTGAAAACCGACTGGAAACATTTGTTCATTACTTCAGCTTGCATTACTGCATCCTTGTAGACCTCTCCTTCTACTTTCAGTTTGGTGATTCCTTCCCTTTGCTTCAATTTGCCAT
Source organism: Birgus latro (assembly GCA_018397915.1). Taxonomy (NCBI): domain Eukaryota; kingdom Metazoa; phylum Arthropoda; class Malacostraca; order Decapoda; family Coenobitidae; genus Birgus; species Birgus latro. The sequence continues at coordinate 13,135 of JAGKTI010003341.1, forward strand.
TAACAAATCTATAAAACAATTTGGGTTCATCCTTACATTTGTCAATTATACCTTTTTCAAAGTTCCTTTCTTCCTCTCTACGTACTCTTGTATATTCATTTCTAGTTCTTTTATATTCTTCCTTTTTCCTGATATTACTTCTCTTTTTCCATTTGTTCCATGCCATGTCCCTCTCTTTTTTCGCTATTATACACCTTCTATTAAACCACACCTTTTTCCTGTTTTCTTTCCCACTTACTCTTGGCACATATTTGTCCACACCCAGATTGTAGAGGTCTAAAAAGATATCCCACTTCCTCTGTATCTCTCTTGTTTCTCTGAATTTTCTCCAGTCCGCATTTTCAAAAAATTTTCTCAATTCTGCAAAGTTTGTTTTCCCAAAGTTGTATCTTCCTTGCCTATAAAGCTCATCTCTTGGCACCACGTTCCCTATTATCATCTGGAACTCAATGACCACATGATCACTTTTTCCTATAGGACACAGATAATTTAATGATTCAATTACATCAGGTTCTTTGGATAGTAGCAAATCTAATCTTGCTGGTGTGTCATCACCTCTGAATCGTGTCTCTTCTTTAACCCACTGTGTCATTACATTATTCATTGCTATATTTAACAATTTAGTGCCCCACGAATCTTCGCTGCCTCCCGAGTCCCATTCCTCCCAGTTCACCTCTTTACAATTAAAGTCACCCATTAGGATTATATTGTTGCTTTTCTCGATCACTTTCTGTAGATAACTAACCATGTCTGACAACATCTCCTGGTATTCATCGTCATTCCATGCTCTCGTCTTAGGGGGAACATATACCACTGCCATATCTCTCTTACCATTCTCCCCAGTTTCTAGTTTCAAATTTATGGCTTCGGCCCTGCCCTCTGCAATTTCCACAGTATCTACGTTTATGTTGTCCTTCACTGCTATCATCACTCCTCCTCCCGTTTTTTCTTTTCTGTCTCTTCTCCATAATTTGTATTTCCCACCTCCCATATGAATATCAATATCTTCTTTCAATTTAGTCTCTACAAAGCACATAACATCAGGCTCATGTGCCTTCAAAAAATCATTGATTTCTAACCTTGCCGATATTAGTCCATCAATGTTTGTGTACGCCACTTTCAAACTTTTTTCATCGTTTTTTATTCTCTCGTCTCTCCTTCCTTCCGTCGGTACCACTTTCTCAATTTCTGGTCCATAACTCTCCAATAGAACTCTGTCTTCTCTTTCTCCGTTCGTTGTTCATTTTTTATCTTTGCTTCCTTTACTAACTCCTTTAATTTAGCTCTTTCCTCTTCATTTGCATCTCTCCTAATCCAAACATTTTTAAACCCCTCTTTCTCTGACAATTTCCACGTTCTACTTATGATTTTATTCACTATTACTTGGGACTTAAACTTTACTTTCAAGGGCCTTGCCCCACCATCCTCGTACTTTCCTAACCTAAACACTTCTTCAATCTCTTCTTGGGCTTCACTGTTTCCTTCCATAACCACTGCTATTATTTCTTTAGCCTTGCTCAGTTCCTCTCTCTCTCTTTCAGATCTTACTGTCATTCGTTTTTCTTTTATTCCTGAGATTATCACACATTTTTTCTTGTCTGCAGGCCATGGGCCTGCATACTGTTCCTTCCAAGAAAAACAAAAACAATATGAAAGAGAGCCAAATTCAAGATCCATTCATTTCGAGATGCCTGGACACACTGTGTTTGAAAGACTGGAGACCATAGGAAGTAGGGGATACAGACAGAGGAAGATAGTTCCAGAGTTGACCAGTTGCATAAATGAAGGACTGAGAGTAATGGTTAACTCTTGCATTAGAGAGTTGGACAGAAAAGGGATGACAGTTTGTTGCTAGATGGGTGCTATTTGCCCATCATAGAGGTGGAGGGATGCAAGCAGACAGTTCAGAGGAACAGTGACCGTCGAAGTAGTGATAGAAAAGAGATAAAGATGCAACAGTGCGGCGAAGAGACAGAGGTTGAAGGGAATCAGTAAGAGGAGGTGAGGTAATGAGACAGAAAGCCTTTGACTCCACCCTATTGAGAAGAGCTGCATGTGGGGAGCCTCCCCACACATGAGAGTTGTACTCCATACAGGGGCAAATAAAACCAGTGTACAAAGTCAACAACTATGCAGGGGTAAAGAAAGTTCGGAGTCGGCTTCGCACTCCTAATCTTTTGGAAGCAGATTTCACAAGAGATGTAACATGTTCTTTCCAAGATAAATCCTGAGTGAATGAAACCCCAAGCATGTTCAAGGATGATGCAGGACTGAGCTGGTCATTATGGGGAATCTTGTGGAAGATTTTGTTAGGTTGATAGGTGTAAGAATTGAGTCTTTGATGCATTAAAAACAACAAGGCTATTTTTACCCCAATCAGAGATATGAGCCAAGTCAGACATTAGGTGTACCATAGCCTCATCCTTTGTTTGTTGAAGTAACTACTGAGATGGACGTTGCAGGAACCGAATGGAAAGGTGAAGGCTGGAATCATCAGCGTATGAGTGGATAGGGTTAGATGTACAGCTTAGAAGGTCATTGATGAATAAATGAAGAGAGTTGGTGATAGGACAGAGCCCTGAGAAACACCACTGTTGATAGATCTAGGAGAAGAACGATGGCCGTCTACAACAGCGGCTATAGAACGACCAGAAAGGAAGCTATAGATGAAGGCACAGATAAAAGGATAGAAACCGTAAGAGGGCAGTTTGGAAATTAAAGATTTATGACAGACTTCACTGAAAGCCTTTTGGGTGTGCTGAGGGTTAGTACCCCTCCCCAGAAAACAACTAACTAAAAATACGAACTAGAAGCCTCGCAGTACTGACTGACAGGTGACAACTAAGGACCAAACAAAGGACATGGTACGGATTGCGACATGTGTCGCAGCGCTGCCTAGGTGCCGAAATGATATTTATCTCGGGAATATTATCCTCCCGTATTTAATACTGTGGTAGCGTGAAATCATTCAGACACTGGCAACGCGCGACTTATGGCTTCACTATACACCACTATACACATGTACTTAGAACTGGGAACTGGAAGAAGTGAAAGAATGATATGGCTTTTCTAGGCTTTAATTACAAAAAAGTATTCACAAGTTATATACACGAAAGTCCTGAGGTATTTTCCCACCTCATTTCACTTCATATAAAGTTCCGTGCTAGAAACCGCACTAAGACATCTACACTCAGTTCACTTTATTACTAACACTGTATTAATTAATCAAAGCCCTCATAAAAGTTCTATGCTTTAAAATAAACCTTATATATTTAGTCTTGTAAAAGTTACTAGTGCTGTTATAAATAAAGCACTCTCTTTATTCACTTATATATATAAAGTTACGCTGTTACATTAGTACAAGAAAAACACATTTAAACATGTAAAGTCTTTTCTCCTTCCGTTTCTAACTAGGAGTCCTTTTTACCAGTCCCAGACGACAGACAAATATAATAGCACTGTTCCCCAGCTCTACCCGCGATTACAGTAAGCATGTACTTTTAACTCACTGCTAACAGAAGTGCTCCCATGTCGCCCCCCTGGAACTTTACTCTCGGCTACACAGTGACATCCCTCGCGACGTGTCTCCGCGCCAGGCCACGTCAAGCTGCGTCCTCTCGTCACGACGTCACCCAGGGCTCTGCTTATCCCCAAGTCTCAACTGAGGTCCGTACCCTATTCTGGCCTCAAGGGTTGCTGATGTTCACCAGCAGGTCACATGGTTGCGAGGTGGGTGATGGCCTCACCCACTCATCCACCGCCCTCATCCACACGTCACCCGCGTGTCATCCACTGTAGAGGCCCTAGCAGAATCGCCGCATCAGCTTGCTTTCCCATGGCGCAAAGCTCCATAGTCAGCATGTGCTCTCACGGCCTGAACTGCATAGTCAGCGCTTGTCTGTATGAACAACTAACCAACACCACCATCACTCCTCTCTCTCTCTCTCTCCTCCTTCCATTTACTTTACTTTTATTCCTCAACCTCCCTTCCTTATTCCACCTCCCTATACTTATTGTCCACAGCTATACATAGAGTCAACATCGAATTCCTTACTCTTTCTCTTCTGTCTGTGTTTCACTCTAAACTCACATCCAGCAGGTGTACTCGCCTCCACACCTGTAACAGCTGCGTGTCTGCTTACATCTGCCTGAGGGGATGCTTGTCGGCTTCCCGACATTTCTCCCCCCAAAGATGAAATCACACGACCTCGTCGTGAGTAGGGCATGGCGGGGTTCCGTGCACGTCGACGTCTGAGTATGGACTCAAGTCTGCAACATGTACACCCACAGCCATTAGTGTAACACTTGTAAAGGATATATGCCGACAGGAGAACCAAAGAGAGCTATTCCAGCATGGACATAATACCAGAAAAAGGTGGAGGAACCGAAGGGTTTGAGAGGTTCAATCAACTGCAACTGACTTTGATATTTAAGGAGATCATCCAGAAACAGAGGAGTAATGTTAAGGTTAGGTCCTAAAGTGGGTAAGTCCTTGATAGATGGATCCCAAAGGTTCACAGATCACCAAGTCCTGGTGGTCCCTGCAACTGGCGAAATCTTGAAACAGCACATAATGGAGGCGGTCTTCCGTGAAAGCAAGGAAGTTATACTGGTGAAGTACTCTCACGTAGACCTCCGCAGCAGGCACACTGTAAGGAAGTGAGGTGATCCTAAAGATGTCAAATACATCAGAAGGGTCACCCAACACTGGTATTAGTAAGTAAAAGCACACAGCTGACATGTAACCTCGAGGTACAACTTTGATGATGTCACGGTACAGTGCTAGATATTCTGGCCTCGCTGGGAAGAGTAGACCTGGCTCCTTGAGTGAGATATTTCCCAATAATTCCAACAAGATTTCGTTAGGTACAATATCTAAACTCAGCCTAGCCTGAAGCATTTCCTGTATACCCAACTTAATTCTAAAATGATCAGCTATGATGTCAGACAGGGCGAGTTGAAGGTTAAACAAAGCCTCATACATCTTTACTTCATTCTCCAACTCTAAGGTCTTCAGTGAATACAATCGTATGATACTGTAAGAAATATTTGCAGCCTTCTGTATCTTCAGCAGTGCTGCCTGCATGTGTGACACGTTCCTTATTGTACTATTCAATACCTTGGAATGAACACTTAATACTGACCTCTCCTTCTCTGACATCGTCTCAAGGCTCCCTAATCTAGCATGAATGTCATCAACCTGTTGTTGAGTAGCTGTTCCAAACAGAACATTGGCAAACTGTCCCAATATGTCGATCGCACCCCTTCTGGAGCGACGACTCCATGGATGATCTGACATGAGATAGTCTATATAACTGCTCAAATCCTGATAGCGAGCATCAAATTCAATTTGAAATTCATGCACAGTATTCCGTAATGAAGCAACTAGAGCGCTGCCATTATCCATGTGGCCTATATTCCACAATATGGCATCACTCAAGTCGCGAGCAGCACGTAAAGGTTGGAACAACTCCTCCTTATTAAGTACAAATGGGACTACATAGTTATTTCCTGTAATCATCAAATGACCCGCAGGTGAAAACACCAATTCCAAGTTGGCAGGTGTCTCCTCTCGTGGTCCTATCGATTCCAGTTGGGATGGACTCACCCAAACCCAAGCAATCATCTGCAAGAGATTTGTAAAACTATAACCACAAGTTCATCTGACTATCATTTATTCACTTAGTAAAAACTACATGTCTCCTGTGTTGTCCTCAGTCACTTCAGTCTATGTTTCAGTCACACCAGGTGCCTCTGCTTGTGCAGTCTGATATTCAATAGGTCTCTCCATACACAACGGGTAGTCTGGGACACTAGAACGTGACCGCAGACTGTATCTACAAGGTGGTGGAGTGTGAGGTGTGGTGTGGTGTGAGGGAGTGGTGGCTGGCCTTGACTCAGTGGCGGCTGGCAGCAAATCCGCCGAGTTGCCAGTTATGCCATCACCTGTAGCCTGACTTACTTGCGGAGGAGGCAAACTGAAGTCAATTACAGGCCCTGGGATACATTCTTCCTCATTTATTTCCTCACCTGCACTTTCCCCTTCATCCCCAGTCTCTCCACCTTCATGAATAGGATAAGCCATTCTTGCATTACGATTTTGCTTCTTCGTAATACACTCCTTGACCACTTTCACCCTGTCAGTGTGTAAAGTGGTTACTTTCCCCCCTTGTATAGGACGAACCTTGATAACAACATCATTTACCCGATCAGCTACACGATAGGGTCCTGAAAACAAAAGTTGCAATTTCCTTGCCACCCCCCTGGCAGGAACAGTCTTCACATAGACACGGTCCCCTACCATAAGTGGTTGCATTATACATCGCTTTGCCCTTCTGTTCTCGTTCTCTGTGCTCGCACGATTGAGAAAATCCTGGCATCTTTCGAAAACCTTTTTTGCCATGGCGGCAAGTAAATTAGGTATATCCTCAAGGTTGTACTTCAAAGATGGGTCCTGCACTACATGATAAGGCATTTGTGGGTCCCTGAGAAACAGCAAGAAGTAAGGAGAATCACGGATAGTCCGATTATATCCAGAGTTATAAGCCATCATAACAACTGGTACCATTCTGTGCCAGTGATTAGCTTTCTGATCTACCATAGTTCGTATTATTTGTATGATGGTGCCATTTGCCCTCTCCACCAATCCATTAGAGGATGGGTGGTAAGGAGTAATGTTCACATGTTTCATATGCAACAAACGTGCCAATTCCTGAAACACCTTGTTAACAAATTCAGTTCCCCGATCAGTGACTAATTGTTGTGGAGTTCCGTAAACACAAATGACTCGCTCCACAAACACTCTAGCCACCTCTTCGGCAGACTTAGACTTTAATGGTTCCGCGATGAGAAATCGAGTCATCGCATCAATGAAAGTTAAGACATAATAATGCCCTTCCTCTGATCTATTTAGTGGACCAATCAAATCCATGTGACACCTGATCCATGGGGCAGTGACATCGGGGAAACTGAGAAGCGGGCCTGGGGCGTCCCCTGAACGCTTCGAACGTATACACGGGGTACACTGTTTGCAAAATTCCACGATATCTCTCTCCATCTGAGGCCAGTATGCAAACCGTCTCGCGCGAGTTAAAGTAATCTTGGTTCCACCATGACCAGATAACGGTAAGCAATGAGCAAGTCTAAGTGCAGAATGAACGCTATCTTTTGGGACTACAATTTGGAATACTTCCCCTATGCCAAATGACCGACTCTCCTTCTTATAGAGCAAACCGTCTGGCAACAAATGAAAGCAGTCTAACTTTGCTGGCAATATTGGTACCTCCGTAGTCTCATTCCGCAAATAACTCTTTAATCTACCCCAAACTGGGTGTGCATCTTTCTGTTGCCTTATCTCAGTGACATCCCAATCTATTGTGTCTATTTCCACAGTGCCTGAACTCACAAGTAGTGCAACTTCATCTTCATCACTAGACTGAGTCGTTCTCAAACGGGATAGAGCATCCGCTACGACATTCTGTTGCCCTGGTAAATATTCAACCTTGATGTCATATTCGGCTACCTGGATTTGCCACCTTGCAATCCTCCCTGAAGCCGCATTCACATTAAACAACCAAGTAAGAGGTCGATGATCGGTCTGTATCAATATCTCATAACCCAAGATAAGCGGTCTGTTCACCTTCAACCCGTAAACAATGCTCAGCGCTTCCTGCTCTGTCGTAGCGTAGTTCAACTCTGCCTTGTTTAGAGCACGGCTGAAAAAAGTTAATGGCCGAAGGAACCCTTGATCATCTTTCTGTTGCAAAACTCCGCCAATTGCCGTACCGCTGGCGTTCGTAGTCAACACGAAAGGTCTATCAAAGCGAGGAAATGCTAGCAATACATCTTCCGCTAATTTCCATTTAAGCTCACAAAACACACGGTGTGCCTCCACACTCCACTCCACGCGCTGTTGTGTGTTCTTCACATCTCTTTTCCCATGAGTAAGTTTTGTGAGTGGTGCCGCTATCTGGGAGAAATTTTCCACAAACCAGCGATAATAATTCACTAACCCCAAGAAACTATGGAGTTCTTTCAAAGTACTAGGAACCGCAATATCTTGGATTGCACAGATTTTCTCTGGCTGAGGGCGTAATCCCTCGGTGGTGATGACATGACCTAAAAAGGATACTTCCTGTTTAAAGAAACTACACTTTGGCAATTTAATAGTTAGCTTTGTCCCTTCAAGACGTCCCAAGACCTCATCTAGGTTATGTACATGAGCATCAAACGTCTTCCCATAAATGATAATGTCATCCAAAAAAGTATGGGTTATCTTTCCCGTGAGACCAATCATGACTTCATTAATTATACGCTGGAAAGAAGCCGGCGCATCTTTTAATCCAAAAGGATGGTTACAGTACTCCCAGTGCCCTTCAGGTGAGGAAAAAGCCGTAAGAGTCTTAGACTCCTCATCCAAAGATATCTGGTGGTAACCCTGCTTGAAGTCTAAATTACTGAAGTACTTATTCTCACCTAACTGTGAAAGAATATGCTCAATATTGGGCAAAGGGTAAGGATCTGTAACTATCTGCTTATTTAAATGTCTAAAATCTAAGCAGATCCGCAAACCACCATCCTTCTTAACTACTGGAACTAGTGGTGAAGAATAAGGTGAACGAGAAGGCCTGATAATCCCCTGTCTACATAAATCCTCAAGTTGCTTACGTACTTGATCATGCCACTTCGTCGGTGTACGGTATGGCCTACGGTTCACTACCGGTCCATCCGCACATATGTGATGATAGAAGTAGGGTGAGGTCGTGAGCGGGTCCTCGGGCAGCGCAAACTCACTTGGGTGTTTCCTTATTAGCCTTTTTAATGCTTCATTTTCTCAGCTCGAAGGAATGGTTATCTGATCTACCTCTGTGTACAGTTTCCGGAGTCTATCCTCACTCATTACACTAGTGATCTGATCTCCCTCTTGTCCCACTTGCTCCTCTCCCCACCTGACTTCTTCATAAGGGGATACAGTACCTACCCTAAATTCTCCATCTATAAATATCCGGTCAGGGGTTAAATTCGCATACACGACCGTAAAACATGTTCCTTCCCCTGTTGGCCCATTATCCACTGGACTTACAATGCCTGGCCACAACACTGCCGCAATCGAACTACCAGTGTTTGGCATAAACATTCCTACCTCCCACCCACTTAACGCTGTCTTTAACGTTATTGCTCCGTATGTGTAAGGTTCCAGAATGTCTGTCTCATTCGTGACACACTGACTTGTCACAAAATCCGCTTCCTCATTTTCCTTGGATGAAGGAACTGTTTCGGTTATCACAAAGGAAGGATTGAACTCTACATGAGAAACACTCCCTCCCTCGGTCACCAAATCAAGTTCCTCTTCCCCGACTTTTATACATAGCGGGTTGGCAGTGAAGGAGCGTTGTGGTGTGGTTGAGGACGTAATGGGAAGCGTTAGGAGAAACACATTAAGGTGGTTTGGGCATGTGGAGAGGATGGAGAGTGAAAGATTGACGAGGAGAGTGTATGTGAGTGAGGTGGAGGGGGCGAGAGGGAGGGGGAGGCCGAGGATGAGATGGAGGGATGGAGTGGAGAGGTATATGAGAGAGGGGGGTGTGAGTTGGGAGCGTGGTAGTGAAATGGCAGGGGACAGAGTGACATGGAGGCGATTTGTTTGTGGCCACCCCGTTCGGGATTGAGGCGTCTGGCAATAGATAGATAGAATAGGGTTGGCAGTGATACTTAGGCTATGTGCGAATACGAAATCAACTTCCAAAATTATGGAAACGGCTGAGGGTAAGTCCCTCACTACCACAAATTCCTGATCATATTTTCTATCACCTAATTCTACCTGGAAATTCACCAATCCCAATATGTCCATTGCATCACTGCTAGCGGACACCAAACCACCGCATCGATAAGGTTGGAGATCAGTATCAGGCCCTGACGCAATTTCATAGGTCTGTTGGCTAATCAAAGATTTACAAGCTCCTGTATCCAGAAGTATCTCACAATGTAAATTCCCACACATACCTTTTACCACCGCCAACTTCGCTACTTCATCACTCGTTGTGGCAAATACTAAGTTCCCCAACCCGATTCTTCCGGCTTTTTTTTTTTCTTCCTCGGGTGACTTAGTCCTTTTCCAATTACACTGATCTGTACTATGCGTACTACTCTGACATTCCCTGCATCTAGCTACTGGCTGTCCAGGATTATCTACACGGACCGCACAGTGCTCAGCTCGATGTCCCGTCATGGAGCAACAAAAACATTTAATCCTTTTCCTCTGCTTCTGTGACAAATGATCATATTTCCCCCATTGGAGGGGCCTGTCCGCACGACACCGTTTGGCGAAGTGCCCTGGCTTCCCATACCTACGGCAATCATTATTGTCACGGGAACCGGCACTGCGTGAACCTTGATGAGTGTCTGTGCCGCCACTCACACTCGTACGATTTCTCGCCCCAGTGTTCGGCTGAACCTTTGGCCTAGGCGACGCACTAACACTGCCTGCACTCGGGTTCACACTAGCAATCGTTCCCTGTCTTTTTTCTTTCAATACATTTTCTTCTGACAGAGGCAAATTTGTCTTCTCCGCCCACTTGACTCCTTCCTACGCTATCTCTACTGGGTTACGGTACCTGCTCTGGGGAATATGTGTAACATACTGCTTTGGAAACATGTCCAAAAAATTATTAACAATGATAAGATCCACTGATTCCCGGAAAGTGTCACGTAATGTAACAATCCTATCCCCCAGACTCTGTAACCTGTAGAAGTAGTGAAGTGGAATTTCCCTGGGGTTCCGCTTCGCTGTAAGTAACTCCCGGTGTAACGTTTCTAAACTTTCCTCAGTGTAGTACTGTTGCCGCACACAATCTTTGAACGTATCCCAGTCCTCACGAGAGTCCCGGATTAAAATCTCCATAATCTCTTGCGCAGGACCGAGTGAAAATGTCCTAGCCGCCTCCATTCTCCCTTTCGTAGTCCACTTCGTATCATCATCGGTCCTCATCTCTATGTCATTTAACCAGATCATAACATCGGGCTCCAATCGTTTTCCTGGATAGTCCGTTGAGGAGCGAAATTTTGAACTACAAAAATATTTCATGGCCCCCAGTTGTTGTATGGGATTCTTACTATTATCTGAGATGGCCTGTGACAATTTCTGAGATAATTGTGCAATATCTCCCCCAGTACTACTCGAAGGGTTAGGATCAACAGGTGTTGAAGTCATTTTGTCAGAGTCTTCTGTGTCAGGATCGTCAGAAACAAAGCCAAAACCGACAGAAACAGAATCAGAATCGTCTGAATCAAGTAATTCCTCAACTGGGTTTGGATCGCCCTTCCAATCAAAATCACTCATTTGCAGAGCAAATTAAAAAGAAAAAATATTCACTATTCACTATTTCTTCCTTCCAGTTCCCTTAAGTTGTTTCCTTTAATTATTCAGAGTTGGGAATAACAATTAATATAAGTATATCCCCACCGCTGCTACCAGAGGTCACAGCACTGTTATCCCAACCGCTGCTACCAGAGGTCACAGCACTGTTATCCCAACCGCTGCTACCAGATGTCGCAGCGCTGCCTAGGTGCCGAAATGATATTTATCTCGGGAATATTATCCTCCCATATTTAATACTGTGGTAGCGTGAAATCATTCAGACACTGGCAACGCGCGACTTGTGGCTTCACTATACACCACTATACACATGTACTTAGAACTGGGAACTGGAAGAAGTGAAAGAATGATATGGCTTTTCTAGGCTTTAATTACAAAAAAGTATTCACAAGTTATATACACGAAAGTCCTGAGGTATTTTCCCACCTCATTTCACTTCATATAAAGTTCCGTGCTAGAAACCGCACTAAGGCATCTACACTCAGTTCACTTTATTACTAACACTATATTAATTAATCAAAGCCCTCATAAAAGTTCTATGCTTTAAAATAAACCTTATATATTTAGTCTTGTAAAAGTTACTAGTGCTGTTATAAATAAAGCACTCTCTTTATTCACTTATATATATAAAGTTACACTGTTACATTAGTACAAGAAAAACACATTTAAACATTTAAAGTCTTTTCTCCTTCCATTTCTAACTAGGAGTCTTTTTTACCAGTCCCAGACGACAGACAAATATAATAACACTGTTCCCCAGTTGTACCCGCGATTACAATAAGCATGTACCTCTAACTCACTGCTAACAGAAGTGCTCCCATGTCGCCCCCTGGAACTTTACTCTCGGCTACACAGCGACGTCCCTCGCGACGTGTCTCCGCGCCAGGCCACGTCAAGCTGCGTCCTCTCGTCACGACGTCACCCAGGGCTCTGCTTATCCCCAAGTCTCAACTGAGGTCCATACCCTATTCTGGCCTCAAGGGCTGCCGATGTTCACCAGCAGGTCACATGGTTGCGAGGTGGGTGATGGCCTAACCCACTCATCCACCGCCCTCATCCACACGTCACCCGCGTGTCATCCACCGTAGAGGCCCTAGCAGAATCGCCGCGTCAGCTTGCTTTCCCATGGCGTAAAGCTCCATAGTCAGCATGTGCTCTCACGGCCTGAACTGCATAGTCAGCGCTTGTCTGTATAAACAACTAACCAACACCACCATCACTCCTCTCTCTCTCTCTCTCTCTCTCTCTCTCTCTCTCTCTCTCTCTCTCTCTCTCTCTCCTCCTCCTTCCATTTACTCTACTTTTATTCCTCAACCTCCCTTCCTTATTCCACCTCCCTATACTTATTGTCCACAGCTATACATAGAGTCGACATCGAATTCCCTACTCTTTCTCTTCTGTCCGTGTTTCACTCTAAACTCACATCCAGCAGGTGTACTCGCCTCCACACCTGTAACAGCTGCGTGTCTGCTTACATCTGCCTGAGGGGATGCTTGTCGGCTTCCCGACACATGGAATGTAAGTGGTGCAAATGATGAGGTGAAGGACAAAGAGATTTTCCAGGTGCTTGGGGGTGCAAAAGTGGATGTATGTGGATTAACTGAAACTAAATGGGGAGGTGAGAGTGTGAGGGAGTGGGAGTATGGATGGAGTATATTCAGTACTGGGCCGGTGCTCAATGCCTTGCACAATGTGCAATTGTGCACCATTGCGCTCCGATGATTATTGTTTGCTCATTGCGCACCACACGAGACCTTGCGCAATATTGCACTCTTGCACGTGAAAAGGCAGGTGAGCAAGTATAAATTCAGTTGCACTTGCACAACTAAATTTGCACTTGCACACCTGCCTTGCAGACCTGTCCTGTGGATTGTTCACTGTGCAATAACAGCAAAAAAGCAAGAAAATGTATTTTACGAATACCGTCCATAACCTAACCTAACCAGTCCTTGACGGAGAAACGACCGGCCAAGGTCATGCAAATGATCCACAATTTTCCTAAAATTCAGCTATGTCTGTGCTCTACAGTAATCACTCTGCCTTATTATTTGCAGTAAATTAGAATACATGTATAAAATAACTGGGAAACATCGTGCAAGCATAAAGAGTGGGAATCGATCATAACCTAACCCATCCATATTTTGATGGGAAAATGACTGACTCGTCAGTATCAGGTCGTGAAGGGATTCATAATGAATTTTGTCATCATATTCAGCGCTAGTTTTGGCGATGGTAACCATTCTTTATCACATGCATTCAGTCAAGTAAAGTACTGTATCTTTATAAAACACAAGGGAAATGTCTTAAATGCAGGGAACCATCTATGTTTTGTCGGGGAAACAACTACCCATCTGATGGCATCGTTGTTAGGTGAAGCAAATGATTCTAAACGAAGTTTGACCTAATCAGCTCGTGTTGTTCCCGGCAGTAATGATTCTTTATCCTGATCAGGGAAATGTCCATATCTTGACAGGGAAACTTCAGTAGATGATACTGAGTTTTTACTTTTGTAAAACTTCATTGAGAACATTGCTATACCCAGCAGTAATAAAATGTTTACCATTTCTTTTCAGTAAAACAGAATACATGTGTAAAATAACAAACAAACGTCTTAGATGGAACAAATCAAAGTATAATGATGGTAGTCTGTTGACAGAAATGACAATTGTGGAGAAGCCATACTACCTAGAAATTCAAGTTTCACTCTGCACTCAACACTGAGAAGATTGTAGTACTTCCTACTTGTGACATTAGTAACAAAATTTTGATTGGTCATTCACTTTATTTTAAATAAATCATTGTTTTATTCATCATGATTTTGCTATGCATCGCTTTTCATCCAGCTGTACTGCACTTAGGACTTTTGTACTTTACTTTGCTGAGTGGAGCGCTAATCAGTACCGATGGTAGCACTTAAGTAGTCCACTCAGTAAAGTACTTCAGGCTGGGACTTAAGTAGAAGTCAAACCTAAATACTTAGTAATTTCGTAGGTATGGGCCCCGGAGTATCAGCTGTACTGCCAAGTCTTGGCTTGCGCTTTGCGACATTTCACAAACTAAATTAGTAAGATTGCACACTTGCGCAAATTTAAAATTATTGAAAATAATAATAATAAATAAAAGTAAGTAAGTAAGTACACCCAACCCTTGGCTATCGCGGGTTCCGCTATAGCGTTTTACCGCTATCACGCATGTATAAAAAACCTACCCAAATTCCTTTATCATGCACTAAATGCCTGCTATCACGCACCAGCCTTGTGGATCAAGCGAAAAAAAGCTTGGCCAAGTGGACACATCAGCTGACCAACCAAAATATTCAAGATGGTGGAGGATGCTATTCAATAGTGATTGAAGAAGTTCAATTGATAAAGACTGTATGCTCAGGTGTGAATAAAACTCCACTATAATACATTAATAACCACTTTTATATACATGATGATGATGATGTGAGGCCTTAAACTTCGTCTTGGCTTAGAGATAGGTGCTTCATCGCAAACTCTTTCATAGCGGTTTTACAAACAAACCTATAAACTAGTCACTACAGTATACTGAAAGACTCTTAAATGTTTCATTACTTAACACAATGAATTTGGTGAAGTTCAGCCTCCTCATAGAAGTGAAAAAAGTCCACAGTTGGAGTACTTGCAGTACGCAGCTGAAGCGGCCGCCATCTTCTTTATTTATAAACAGTGGAGCGCACCGATAAAGTCTGTACAGTATGCTCATTTTTTTACTATAATATGTTATTATATGGTACAAAATGGGTATCTTAGGGGTAAATATTGAGGTCATGGCTCCAATTAGAATTATTACCATAAGTTCTTCACTTCGGCTATCGCGTTTTCGGCTATAGCGCAGCCATAGCGGCACCAGTTAGGAGTGATAGCCGAGGGTGGGGTGTATGCTAATTTATTTAAATATCTTAATATTTTACAGTAATTTCCACAAATATATGCAAATGGTTTGTGCTTGTGCTTTGCAACATTGCACAAGCTAAATATTAGATTGTGCACATGCACTTGCTCATGGTAGTGAACTTTGGATTGCACATTGTGCCTGCGCAAGGTCCTTTTTCGTGTGTGATGCCCACCACTGGGTATGTGCACAGGAGTGGGTGAGAATGAGAGGGCAAAAGGAGTGTGTATTGTTGAGTGCAAGAGATGGAAGGAGAATATAAGAGAGTATGGATCATTTTGCTCAAGGATTGTGTGGGTAAGACTGAAAGTTGGACTACAGATGTGGATGATTGTGTGTGTGTGTATGTGCCAACACAAGCTGTGCAAGCAGAGTGAAAGAAGAGTTATGGAGAAATATGGAAGCATGCTTGGAAAAGTTTGAAAAGAAAGAGAGTTTTTGATTGGAGATATGAATTGAAAAGTAGGGAATGTGAAGGTGCTTGGAGTAGTTGGTGAGTGGGGTGTGCCTGCAGAAGTGGATGAGAATGGCAGTGCTCTAGTGGACATTTGTGCTGAGAGGGGGTTGGTGATAGCCAATACCCTCTTAAGACACAAAATGATCCACAGGTATACATGGCGAGCGATGAGAGGCGTGGGTGGTGAACTGAATGAACGGAAGACAATATTTATTATGCGTGTGTGATGATAAAATGAGAAGGTGTGTAATGGATGCAAGAGCATATAGAGGTTGGGGGAGTGGACTTTTTGACCACAACTTGGTGATGAAAGTCAGGGTTCAAAGGAAATGGAGGAATGGAAGAAGGGAAGGACAAGAGGAAGTAGTTCATAAAAGGAGGGGTAGAAAGGTTACAAGAGGATAGATAAAAAGGCAGAATACAAGAGAGAAGTGGGGTAGTGATTGGGTAAATTTGATTTGGAGCAGATGGGGGACGTGGAAATTGTGTGCAAGATATTCACAGAAGAAATCTATTCAGCATTTGTGGTGGTGTGTGGGGTGAAGAGAAGATGAAAGGGGGTGCAAGGAACAAGATGGTGGAATGAAGTGATGAGACAGGCTGTAGCACAAAAGAAGAAAGCATTTAGTGAGTCGATGTGAAATGGGTATGGAGGAAGCTGAGAGACAAGAGAGAGAGTTATATGCAGGGAAGAGAGAGGTGAAAAGATTAGTAAGAGAGAGTAAAAAGAGAGTGGATGAGGAATTTGGATGGAATTTAAGTGTAAAGTGGAGAAAACGTAAGAAAATGTTCTGAAATGAGGTAAAGAGAGTTAGACAAGGTGGCAAAGAAGTTAGTTGGGAGTGAAAGATAAAAATGGCAGATTACTAGTGGAGAAGGGAGAAAAGTGAAAAGATGGAGAGAACACTTTAAGGAATTGTTGAACATAGAGAATAAAAATAATGTGAGTATACGTGGCTGGGGAATGGCTGGGAGAAGGAGGGATGTCAGAAGAGAGGAAGAAATCAGTGGGATTGAAGTTGTGGAAGCAATGAAGAAAGTCTATCTATCTATCTATTGCCAGACGCCTCAATCCCGAACGGGGTGGCCACAAACAAATCGCCTCCATGTCACTCTGCCCCCTGCCATTTCACTACCATGCTCCCAACTCACACCCCCCTCTCTCATATACCTCTCCACTCCATCCCTCCATCTCATCCTCGGCCTCCCCCTCCCTCTCGCCCCCTCCACCTCACTCACATACACTCTCCTCGTCAATCTTTCACTCTCCATCCTCTCCACATGCCCAAACCACCTTAACGTGTTTCTCCTAACGCTTCCCATCACGTCCTCAAGCACACCACAACGCTCCTTCACTTCCTCATTTGTTAGTCTGTCTCTCCATGTGACTCCACATGCTCCTCTCAAATAACTCATTTCCACTGCTCTCACTCTTGACTTCTGTCCTTCCAACAGGGTCCAAGCTTCACTTCCATATGTCAGAGTTGGTATCACAATACTGTCATGTAACAACTTTTTCACTTCCATGCTCACCTCCCTGTTTCTTATCACTGCTTTCAACGAACCAGCAACCTTCCTTCCCTGCTGTACCCTTTCGAGCACTTCACCCTCCAGACTACCATCCTTACTCATCACACTGCCCAAGTACTTAAATTCACTCACATTCTCCATTTCCTTCCCATCCAATCTCACTGTACACTCACTGGCTTCACTTCTCTCGAAGACCATCACTTTACTCTTCCCCACATTCACCTTTAGATTCCGTTTCTTACACACTCTCCCAAACTCATCTACCAAGCCTTGCAGCTCCCCTTCGTCTTCACTCAACAACACAGTATCATCTGCAAACAACAGTACAGGNCTACCACCAACCCCCTCCCAGCACAAATGTCCACTAAAGCACTGCCATTCTCATCCATCTCTGCAGGCACACCCCACTCACCAACCACTCCATCCACCTTCTCATTCCCTACTTTTCCATTCATATCTCCAATCAGAAACACTCTCTCATTCCTTTCAAACTTTTCCAAGCAGGCTTCCACATTTGTCCAAAACTCTTCTCTCACTCTACTTACACGATCTTGCGTTGGCGCATACACGCACACAGTTGCCCACATTTGTAGTCCAACTTTCACTCTTACCCACACAATCCTTGACCCAACTGATCCATACTCTCTTACATTCTCCTTCCACCTGTTGCTCACAACAATACACACTCCCTCTTTCACCCTCTCATTCTCACCCACTCCCGCTCATATACCCCATCCATATTCCCATTCTCTCACACTCTCACCTCGCCATTTAGTCAAAGAAAGTCAAAATGAGGAAAGCCCCAGGAACTGAAGGAGTGTTTGGTGAAATGCTGAAGCATGTGGGATAGGTAGTAGTAGAATGGATGTGGAAGTTGCACAGATTGGCCTGGGAGGAGGGATGAGTCCTGGAGGATTGGAAGTCAGGTATAATTATTCCCCTGGACAAAGGAAGAGGCTAAAAAGAAGTGTGTGGTAATCACAAGGGCTTTTGTGTTCTTAATGTAATAGGAAAAGTATATGGTAAGATACTTATTGACAGAATTAGAGAAATAACAGAGGAATTAGTTGGAGGAGAACGGGGAGGTTTTAGGAAGGGGAGAGGTTGTGTAGATCGGATATTCATTCCTAGGTCTTTAGTGGAAATGTTTCTAGAGAAGGGAAAGAAGTTGTATGTGGCCTTCATGAATTTGGAGAAAGCACATGACAGAGTGGATACACAAGGATTTTGGAAGATATTCAGAATATATGGAGTAGATAGGAAGTTGTTGAATGCCATGAAGAGTATGAATGTGGGTACTAAGGCTGCAGTGCGTGTGGACAGTGAACTGAGTGAATTTTTCTATTTGAAGGTTGGATTGAAACAGGGATGTGTCATGTCTCCATGGTTCTTAAGTGCATATGGATGTGGTTATAAAAAAGATACTAGACAGGGCAGTGAATGTTGGAGTGACCCTAATGAGAGAGGGCAGTGTGTGGAAACTCCCTGTACTGTTGTTTGCAGATGATACTGTATTGTTAAGTGAAAATGAAGGGGAGCTGCAAGGCTTTGTGAATGAGTTTGGGAGAGTGTGTAAGAAACAAAATCCAAAGGTGAATGTAAGGAAGAGCAAAGTTATGGTCTTTGAGAAAAATGAAGTCACTGATTGTATAGTGAGGTTGGATGAGGAGAGCATGGAAAATGTGAGTGCATTTAAGTACAGTACAGTAGTCCCTCAGTTATCTGGACATGTTCATTATCCAGATGCTGGACCTTGATCCTATTAAACCATTATCTGAATTTACATGCTATTATCCTGACGTAAAAGTGCTTGAGAACTTCGGCCAGCCAGCCGACATGTCCAAGCATTCAGTATTGTGGCCGCTGGGCTTGAGCCATGAGCGGAAAGTAGTCCGTTACCCACAGCCAGATCTAAGATGTCCGTCTGCCCCTGTTCTGAATGGTCAAAGTTGCGCACTCGTACGATCACCCCCAGTGAACCTCCAGTACCTGAGTAATACAACTGTAACCTGCAAGCGGTGTCAAAATGTCAGTACGCACCTCCACTGAATGTCCAGTATCATGTGGCCACCTGGCTAAGTCTTCCCTATCAGCCACTGAAATTGTAACACAGACCACAAGCCACGAGTACATGTTCAGAGACAGCGGCCATCTGCCTCTCTACCAAATGTCGAATGTCGCCCAGCCACTGGGCTAAGTCTTGCCCAGCCGCCACCATCTCTGAACACAGACCACAAACCATGGGTACATTTTCGGTGAAAGCAGCCGTCTGCCTTTCCTCTGAACGTTGAAAACTGTGCGGCCACCAGGAGACACACACACACACACACACACAAAGAGAGAGAGAGAGAGATTCCTTCCCACAATATGTTTACAGTATCAGTACCGTAATCTCTGTACCAGTGCATGTGGTAGTTCTGTACACAGTACAGTACTGTATGTATGTATGTACAGCACAGTACACTTCTGTTTGGCATGAGTATTTATTTTAGTACCACAGCCACCTTAGCCAAGCAGCTCCAGTGGGAGGTAAGGTTTGGATAGGTAAAGATAACCTTCGTAATTTTGCCTGGGAAACACTTTGAGCATATTTTCAAGAAAATCTGATGGTTATTTTTTAAAGGACAAGGCGAGTGTTGTTCCTGGCTGAGGGGTGCCTGTGGCCACCACACGTATAACACAGACCACAAGCCACGATTAAATGTACAGTAAAACCTCCCATCCGCCCTTACACCGAATGGCGGGAGTCCCCCGGCCTCTGGGATTAGTGCGGAAACCCCCCACCATGTGCTCCATTCTGCTTCCCTACCGAATGGTCATAATCACCTGGCTGGCTGCATTAGTCATACACTGCTGTTTCCGTCACGTACTAGTCCTTGCCTGGGCAAACGGAAGTGAACCTTATATGCAAATGTCAGTTTGCTGCGTTTTGCTTCCTCTGTTCTCGGACACAACCGTTGGGTGCATATGGCAGCACTGTACTGCTTGCCGGCCAACTTAAGCCCTCACCTCAGTTCCCGCCTTTGTCTTGCTGTAGTGACTTGCTTGCAACGATGGCTGTGAATGTGGTTGCGTTTGTGGTGGTTCTCTACCTTCTTCAGATTGCGGTCCTCCTATGCTGTATTCTCGTGTGTGTGGTGAGGGTCCCACCACCACGTGAGAAGCGGAACAGGAAGGCTCTGACTCTGGAGAAGAAACATGAGGTATTGGGCAAGGTTGACGTGGGCTGGACCAGTGGATGCATTCGTCGTGAATATGATGTAGCCCTTTCAGCATTGTTTGATATCAAGAAGTCACGTGACAAGTTTATGCAGTGTGGTCAGGAATTCACCAAAAACACAAGTTGGTGTGACAGGAAGGTAATGGGCCAGGCACGGCACTCTATTATTCTATCTATCTACTGCCAGACGCCATAATCCCGTAAGGGGTGGCCATTTGACTTTGAGTTATTTGTTTTACAGAGAGGGGCACTAACCCTCCACCAACCCACTTGTTGACACGTAGGGAGCACGTATGGTTTGGTTATATGGTTACCACCCAGCGTTGTAAATGGTTTCTTGGCTTACAGGAAACCATTTGGCTTGTCACTCAATGTAAAGCCACCTGTAAAAGAAAGAAAAGCAATAAGAAGTGACAGGAAAGATAGGAAAAATAGGAAGAGAGGAGGGCAGGCACAGAAAAAGAATGATAAAGGCTAAGGAAGATGTAGGCAGCACTACATCAAGTGAGTGGATGATGGTTGCCACCACCTACCACTGCGCCATTATTGACCGGTTGATATTGATGTGGTTTTGTCAGCAACGTGGTATTGGTGTGCTAGTGCATGGGACCAAGGTGACGACTGCTGCTAAGAAGTTTGCACGCCTGCACAACGCGCGCGACCTCAAGGCATCCGAAGGATAGCTCTTTCGCTTCAAGCTTCACCATGGACTTACTGACCATAAGGCATATGGTGAGGCCTTGGATGCGGCAGTAGAGGAAGTAGATCCATTTAATCAGGAAGTACAGTGCTTGATCAAGGACGAGGGCCTTGCCCATGGTCAAGTCTATAATGCTGGCGAAACTGGTCTGTTCTACTGCTCTTTGCCCACCAACACTCTCCTGAGGAAAGGGAGAAGACTGTGCCTGGTTGGAAGCTGTCCAAACAACGTGTCTCTGTTTTGTGCATTGCCTGTGCCACCAGGATGCACTGCCTCAAACTTGTTGTTGGCTGTTCAAAACAACCAAGTTGTCTCCATGGGTTGATGGATAGCCTGCCTGTTGTGTGGTACCATTCTGTGAAGCCCTGGTTTACTGCTAAGATCTTCAGAGATTGGTTCCGCAGACATTTCGTCAAAGAGGTTATCCGTTATCAAATGGAGGTCCTTGGTATCGTTCGCGACCAGGTGAAAGTACTCCTGCTCCTGGACAATGCCCCCTCGCATTGTTCGAGAAGGATTTGGTTGCTTATGACGGGCAGATTAGGTGCATGTTTCTGCCACAACCCTTTTGCGCACGGTAAGTTTTATTAAGTTTCATGGCTCACGATTTTACTCCCGCACGCGCTCCACTGGCAGCCCGCAGTACGCGAATTACATGTTTTCTTGCCTCATTTTCGCCACCCAAACCTCAAAATGTTGCCCTGAAACTCACATCATCTTATTCGCCGATGTTTGTTCTGGCTGAAAAGCCAAAAGAAAAACCAGAAAAATACGAATAAAAGTACACAAGGCCGCCGTGAATAAACATTTTGGAACGTTGATCTCACTTCCCAACTTCGTCGTTCGAGTATTTTCGATCATACAGAAAAATGTTATTATAAGTTTTGATAGAGAATTTCATTGGCTTTCTAATGAGATATGTCCGGTTGTGATGCGATTTGTAGTTTTCGAGAAAATAGCCAAAAACTAAAAGCCATTTTTGTAAAAAAAAATTGATTTTTGTTCAGGGAGGTATACTGCAGAAGTTTTCTCGCACACCTTATGTTTTTATTACATAATCTTATGTAGAATTTCATAAGCTTTCTCCTGATACCTTTTTGTTTTGATACGCTTCATAGTTTCCGAGTAAATCGCAAAAAAGTACAGGGTACTCGCGGCCGCGGTGCGCTTTCGTCATGCGTGCATAATAACTGCCTACATAACCACAACTTTTCATTAGAGAAATTACATAGTTATGTCCTGTACATATGTAGAATTCACTGATCTTTATCATGGTTCTTACAGGAAATCGATACGTTCAATAATTTTGGAGTAAATGGACGACAAAGATAGAACACTCTTCCTCGCCCGCAAGCGAGATAAAAACGCTCAATTTCCCTGCCTCACAAATACTTACATATTTTTGCTCGTTACGTTTTATCATTATTTTTTTTAACTCAAATTATACACGAGAAATATCATAAGCTCTTTGATAGTGCTCTCAGTAACTCGACATTTCCACTAGTCTTTTTGCTAAAGCTGAACTTTCTGCCATCTCATATGTGTATATGTAAAAAACAATACTTATTTGTGAAAAAAAAATATAGAAATGTAGAAACAGGTCAATGTACAAATCAGCAAAATATGGATAACTCACTTGCTCCAGAGGTGTTGAGCTGCTGGCAGGAACTTGAAGGAATTGAAGATGAGTTAGGTAGTGTGTGAGTTTTGTGTGTGTTCATGGGTGCGTGAGTGAGTGTGTGTGTGTGTGTGTGTGTGTGTGTGTGTGGCGTATTCTCTGTTCCTTGCACCACGTTTGCCTAACACATACGATGCACACAATAGATTTCTCCACGAACATTCGCTGCACGACATACGTANAAATGTAAAAATCAAAAAAATATGGATAACTCACTTGCTCGAGAGGTGTTGAGGTGGTGGCGGGAGCTTGAAGGGAGTGAAGATGAGTTAGGTAGTGTGAGAGTTTTGTGTGTGTGTGTGTGTGTGTGTGTGTGTACTCTGTTCCTTGCACCACGTTTGCCTAACACATACGATGCACACAATAGATTTCTCCACGAACATTCGCTGCACGACATACGTAGCGACACATATACAGTATGACATTATAAATGTCATATATGTGTTGCTGTGTGGCTTATTTTCTTGTCTCTGATCATTACGTAACTTTCCGCTGTCAATCAGTGCACACAATATTTCTCGGTGAACACTCGCTGCACTGTTTTATACATATATTTCACACTGAACCATATGCAATATAAAACACTATCACATGATTCCATCCCAGCCTCTTCTGTTATTCCCTTCCCTACTGTTTGGTGTAAGATGCCGCCTATTCCCTTAGCAACTAATCCATATGTCTATGTTATCTCTATGGCATAACATAATGCCTGCTATGGTAGGTCAGTTATTTCACTAATCCAGGCACTATATGTTTCACAGATGTAAGTAATGACTTCACTATAAGAGTAAAATACATCATTTTACAGGCAGGGTGAGTGGAAACCCCGCTATAACAAACCAGACTCTACCTCTAGGCCTAACAGCTGATAACGGGCCCCAGTGCTTTACAAACAATATATCTATGTTCAATAGACACAATCACTTCACAGTATAGTAAAAAACACTGTACAGTCACAATATTTCAATAATGGCTTCAGAATCGGGTGGGAGGAGGAAAATGGCTGGCTGCTAGTGGAGCACTGAGATTCTATCACTACGTACAGGCACATAGGAGTCATTGCAGTGTTGCCAAAGTCTTACCTCGGGAGAGACACGTGGCTGCTAGAATGCTACAAAATTTGACGCAAATCGACCGAAAACTTATTTTTTGGTTAATTTTTTTTTGCGTTTTCACGATTTGCGGTCCTGTGCTTTTGAACACCACACCACATGTAACGCAAATCGTGGTACCGTGCGCGAAAGGGTTAATACAACTGCTCTGATTCAACCAATAGATCAGGGTGTTATCGTGGCTGCCATGAGACTGTACCGCTGGAGGTTCCTGAACGAGGTGATGGTGGTGCTGGAGGACAAGGATGCGGTTGAGGACACACATGGGGAGCAGACCTTGCAGAATCTTTGGCGTTACGACCTGAAGTCTGCTGTGTTCAACTGGGTGAGTGCATGGAAGGAAGTCTCCATGAACTCTCTCGAAAGTAGTTGGTCTCGTCTTCTGCAGGGAATTGAATCCGAGCACCACTGTGAGGTGTTTTTACGTGGATGACTTCCACAATCGCCTTCGAACAGCAGGAGAGCAGGTGAACATCGATGATGTGAGGGATTGGGTGGATGACGACGGCGGCGATCCTGGTTATCAGACCATGTCTGATGAGGAGATCACTGCTGCTGCCTCTGCAGGCATGGAAGAGGACATTGTCACTGATGAGGACGAGGATAAGGACCCTGACTTGCAGCCTTCTGAAACTCCTTCAGTCTCTCGTCTCAGTCTTCTATGGTTACCTGGAGGGGGTGCTGGAGTATGGCGAGCACCTGCACTGTGACAGGGAGTTGGTGCCAGTCCACCTGGCGATGGAGCTGTGGGGATTCCGGGACGTTGTCATCCTCTGGCAAAAATGTCAGTCCTGTCATCAGATTAGGATTGACTCCTTCAAGCCTGCGACTCCCGTGAGTGCCAGCCCATTCCCACCACCACCAGCTCGTTTCCCGCCTTCACTATCTGACCCGCAACTGAGCACGTCAACAGCTGTTGAGTCTCCGTCGGACGTAAGTTTGCGACTGTCTTCGGAGTCTCCTGAGGTGGGTAGGCCACCATCACCACATCGTACATCACCGGTCATCGCCCACCTCCGGCAGGTTGAGGAGGAGGAAGAGGAGGAGTTATGGGGCATTTGCTAGGCGCAAATGTTTGCCACTAGACCACATGGGGCAACTCTACACCTGCAGGAGATGTTTGGGTTACAAAGCCTGTCTGCAGTGCATTGGGTTGTAAGTACCCCAACCGAATGTTTTTCTGCAGGTATTTAACTTTAGGTTTCCTCCATAGTTTCCTTGATGTTAAAATTTATTTAGGATACTCCTATGTATGTTTTGATGTCACAATATGACGGAATAACCCGAAGACAGTGCCAAAATAAGAGCGTTAATGTACATACAGTTGTGTTTAGGTAGGGTGTTTTGTGGTTTTCAGTGTGTGTGTGTTTTTTTTCCCCATGGTTTTCTTTGTGTTGGAAATTATTTAAGATAATGCTATGTATGTTTTGATGTCAAAATATGGCAGAATGATCAGAAAACACTTCTAAAATAAGGAGGGGTACTGTACATACAGTAGTGTTTAGGTAGGGTGTTTTTTGGTTTTCAGTGTTGTTTTGCATGGTTTTCTTGGTGTTGCAAATTATTTTGGATATTTCTGTGTATGTTTTGATATCAAAATATCGCAGAATGACTGGAATACACTGCCAAAATAAGGAAGGGTACTGTACACTTACACCAAAAAGTATCGGTGCACACGACACAAAGCAATTTGAGACACTGGATGATGGCTGCTGAAAACTGGACAACGATTTGTTCCCCATGCTGATAAACTTTCTTCTCTCAAGGATGCTATACATGGCTTGTTTGTAATATTTTCTAGTTTGTATTGTTATTTTATGTATAGCAAAATGATTACAAATAAATCTTACCAAGAATCATGAGCTATAATGATCATTTCGAATATCATCGTGCCCTTTCTGCGCAATACTTTTTGGAGTGACTGTACATACAGCAGTGTGTAGGTAGGGTGTTTTTTAGTTTTCAGTGGTATTTTTGGTTTTCTTGGAGTTTTGCATTACCTTGGATGTTCCTATGTGTGTTTTTATGTCTGAATATTCCCAAATGACCTGAAAACACTGCTAAATTAAGCATAAGTACTGGACAAATAGGTTAAGTATAGGTTGGAGGTTGGTATAGGTATGGTTTGGGTATGGTAGGGGAATAGTGTTCATTATCCGGATGTTGCCACTACCTGGACATGCCATTGGCTCTATTGTGTCCGGATAAATGAGGCATTACTGTATCTGGGTAGTGTTATGAGTAAGAATGGAAGTTTAGAGGGTGAAGTGCTTGAAAGGGTACAACAAGGAAAAAAGATTGCTTGTTCTTTGAAAGCAGTGATAAGAAATAGTCAGGGAGAAAGACTGAAAGTCAAGAAGCTGAGGATCAAAGAAATGGCAGATGAATACAGGACCAAAGTAAAGGGAGGAGTTAGAATCAGTGAATTGGAATGAAATGGATCTGGACAGCCTGTGGAATGCATATAGAGATTGCTTAGTTTGAAATCCTAAAGGGGTGTGTGGTGTGGCAAGAGTAACAACAAAGAAGAAAGGTACAGACTGGTGGGATGATGAGGTTAAGAAAGCAGTGGAGGAAAAAAGGAAGAAGTGGCTTGAGTGGTTACAGGACAGGGGTTCAATTTAAATAAGAACTGAGTATATCGAGAGCAAGAAGCACATAAAGAGACTAGTGAAGAGGAAAAAGACGGAGGTAAATGATGATCTAGGAAGAAAAATGAATGCTGACTACTCTGAACATAGGAAGTTATTGTGGAATGAGGTGCAGAAATGTTGAAGTGAAAGCAAAAAGAAATGTGATAGTGTGAAGGATGTAGGTGGTAGATTATTTACCCATGGGGATGAAGTAAGGACCAGATGGAAGGAATATTTTGAAAGCCTGAAGAATGGGAATAGAAAGAGCAGAGCAGTTGTAAACATGATTGGTTTTGGGGGTGTCCAGAGAAGAAATGCAGTGCTAGGAAACATGACACTCGCACAGGTGAAGAGCACGTGAAGGGGCTGAAAAATGGGAAAGCAGCTGGGGTTGATGAGATGTATGCAGAGATGATTAAGTGTACTGGAGAGAGTGGAATTAAGTGCTTGTTGAAGATATGTAAGAAAATGTTGAAGATATGTAAGAAGGCATGAATGAGTGAAACTGTGCCAGCAGAGTAGAAAAAGGCTGTGATTGTACTCCTGTACAAAATTAAAGGTGAGCGAAGTGAGTGCAAGAATTATTGTGGCACAAGTTTATTGAGTATGGTCGGTATGGTTGTGAAGGTATTTGGAAGAATTATTATAGAGAAAGTAAGAGAGATATCAGATGTCATAGTGAGTAATGAACAGGGTGGCTTTAGGAGTGGCAGAGAATGTGTGGATCAAATATTTGCAGTGAGACATATAGCGGAGAAGGCATGTGAGAAGGACCATAAGGTGTTTATGTCATTCATGAATCTGGAAAAGGCATACGAGAAAGTGGACAGAGAAGGATTGTGGAGAGTTTCGCGCATGTATGGTGTAGAGGTAAGCTGCTAGGTGCTGTCAAGAGTTTTCCTGATGGCAGTGAAGCATGTGTAAGGGTTAATGGGCATCTAAGTGAATGGTTCATGATCGGTGTGGGCATGCAACAAGGTTGTGTGATATCTTCATGGTTGTTCAATATATATATACAGTATATGGATGGGGTAATGAGAGAAGTAAAAATACGAGTACTGGAGAAGGGTATGGTGATGGATGGAATATCTCAATTTGT
This sequence comes from Birgus latro, assembly GCA_018397915.1. Classification (NCBI taxonomy): domain Eukaryota; kingdom Metazoa; phylum Arthropoda; class Malacostraca; order Decapoda; family Coenobitidae; genus Birgus; species Birgus latro. The sequence goes on from JAGKTI010003341.1 coordinate 40,853, forward strand.
TGTATGCTGATGGTGTAGTACTACTTGCAAATACCGGATCGGAACTTGGTAGACTAGTGCAGTGTTTTGCTGATGTCTGTGAGCGTCATGCCTTGAGAGGAAATATAGAAAAGAGTAAAGTGATGGTTATTGCAAGAGAAGGTGACTCCCAGTGTGATGTTACAGTGAATGGAGAGAGACTGGAATTGGTGATAGAGTTCAAATACTTGGGTACAGTGATAGAAATGAGAGGAAAATGTGCAAAAGAAGTGGAAAGTAGAGTGACACAAGGAAGGAAAGTAGCTGGTGCCCTGAAGGCCATGATAAGAAACAGAGGCCTGAGTGTTACAGCTGCCTGAGGCTAACAAGAAGGAGTGTTAGTGCCATCTTTAACATATGGATGTGAGGCTGTGTTGTAGCATGAAAATGAAAAGTCAAGAGTGAGAGCAGTGGAGATGGGACTGCTGAAGAATGTATGTGGAATACAGAGAGTGGATAGGATACGAAACAGTACGATTCGTGAAAGATGTGGAGTGAGGAAGTCTGTGGACACCAGAATTGAAGAGAGTCTACTAAGATGGTATGGTCATGTGGAGAGTGGATAACAATAGAGTGGTGAAAATGGTATATCTGAGTGAATTTGAAGGAGGGAGGAGGTGAGGTAGGCCAAGGAGAAGGTGGAGAGATATGGTGGATGAGTGTGTGAGGAAGAGAGGTTTGGAAATCATTGAGGCTAGGAGACTGACAAGAAATCAAGCTGGCTGGATGAATATTGTGAGGAGATGTGTATGATCAGGGATTTGGCACCCCTTCTTAACATGGCAGCGTCTGGATTGACTCTATTAGATATGTTTATGTGAAGCTACATAACGTGGTGAATGTTTTTGGCGTATCTGATAGAGCCAGGAGTCCGGAGGCTTGAATGATGAGTGAATGGAAGTGTGGCCTATTGGACTGGGCAAATTTGGGCTGTCTGGACATTGCTACTCCTCACCCTGCCCTAAGGTGGAAAAGGAGGTCTGGATGATGTTGATGATGATAATGGTGATAAGAAACAGGGAAGTGAGCATGGAAGTGAAAAAGTTACTGTATGACAGTAACGATACCAGCTCTAACGTGTGGAAGTGAAGTTTGGACCTTGTTGGAGGGACACAAGTCAAGAGTGAGCGCAGTGGAAATAAGTTATTTGAGAGGAGCATGTGGAGTCACATGGAGAGACAGACTGACAAATGAGGAAGTGAGTGAGCATTGTGGTGCGGATGTGGGTGTGAGAAGCGTTAGGAGAAACACATTGAGGTGGTTTGGCCACATGGAGAGGATGGAGAGCGAGAGACTGATGAGGAGAGTGTATGTGAGGTGGAGGGGGGAGAGGGATGGGGAGGCCAAGGATGAGATGGAGGGATGGGGTGGAGAGGTATATGAGAGAGGGGGGTGTGAGCTGTGAGCAGGGCAGTGAAATGGCAGGGGACAGGGCAACTTGGAGGTGCTTTGTTTGTGGCCACCCCTTACGGGATTAAGGTGTCTGGCGTTAGATGAATAGATAGTAACTGACTCCAGTCCTATATCTCTTGAGGCCTTCAGCATTTCAGCAGTCAGCCCCAGTGTGTATCAGCAGTCAGCCTTGAGCTCTTTATTGTTTATCATGTTGCTTGAAGCCTTCTCACATGACTACAGAGATGGATTCTGTTGGGAGATGTTGTATGCAGATGATATGGGGTTGATTGCAGAGAATGAAAGAGAGGTGGTGGAAACATTTAGGGAGTGGAGAGATGGTGTGGGGCACAAGGGCTTGAAAGTAAATGCAGATAAAACAAAGATGATGGCATCTAAAGAAGAGGGAGAGTGGCCATGTGCGGTTTGCCACAGGGCGTGGGAAGTAATTTTGACTTGTGCAGTGCTTGTGATAAGTGGGGGCATAAGAGATGTTGTGGTATTGGAGGTAGACTGCAAGATAATGCCGATTATATGTTTGTGGTGTGTCGGAGAGAGCATGATGAGGTTACTGTCAGGTGTGAATAGATTGCTGGTGAGTCTGTTGAGTGTGAGGAAGAGTTTTTTTTTTACCTGGGAGACACATTATGTGCTTGCGGTGGGGCTCTGTGGCTTGGAGTGAGGAGTGACGAAGAAGTTCAGGGAGTTTTTGCCTCTCCTGACATTCAGAGGGCTCTCCCTCCATAGTAAATGATCTTTGTATGCTGCATGTGTTAGGAGTGTAATGCTGTATGTTAATGAGACCTGAGCAGTAAAGGAAGATGATATTCATAAGCTGAAACATTGACACTGATCAAATGGATGTGCAGTGCATCCATGAATGTGAGACATGGGGGAGCTAGGTTCACGATGGAAGAGTTGAGAGGAAGGATTGGCCTTGAGTGTATTGGTGTTGTGATCAGGAAAGGTAGATTGAGATGGCTTGGGCATGTAGAGAGGATAGGGGATGACAGTTGGGTTCAGAAAGTGAGAAGTGTGAATTTGGGGATGGGGTTGCTAGAGACAGACCGAAAAAGACCTGGTACAGGGTCATCAAGTGTGACCTCATGGATAAAGGACTGAATAGGAAGTCTGCCAGAGATTGACCAGCATGGAGAGCCACTATGAGATTACCAAGACCAATGCATGCAAGCATAACAGAGCCTTTATAAATGAAATTAAACAAAACACACGAGTTCTGTCCAAAATGAAACAGAATTTTTAAAGTAGGACACCAACTACATGGCATAGCGTGATCACAACAGGAGCGCTGTGTAGCGGCAACTTTGAGCTTTACTTTAATGCTAGACTGAGCACATCACGTCACTTAACCCTTTGAGATTCCAACGACACAATTTCGAGTCATTGTAAATCCAACCGTTGAGATTCTGATGACTCAAATTCGAGTCATATGAAACAGTAATTTTCTTTTGCATGTTTTCCATCTCCTATCTGGCCTTGTTCCACATACACTATCCTGTTTTTCCTTTTCTGACTATTTGTTTTTACAGTGACGAGTACATCAGATAGATATGCATGATAAATAGGTTTTTACCATGAATAATATTGTTATTACCAGCATGGATATATGCCAGAGTGACAGCGAGAGCGTTCATTTTTCTCTGTGAAAACTAACACAAATTGCCATAAGCTGTATATCAATAGAAAGGGAATTTACTGTAGATTGACATGGTACTATCAAATTTCACGTAACTCTAATACTTTTTATTTTTTTTTAACATATTCTGCAGAATGGTGCGTGATTTTTCCTATTCAGCTACCTTCTACTCATCCTGTTGGCCTTTTAGCTGTCGTATTTACTTTTTTCAACCTTAGTACGATAAAGAGCAACCATTCAGCTTTAAAATGGTACCGTATTCATTAGTCTACCTTAAAAAGTTAGTATACAGTGGCCGATTAAGTACAAATATCGCTGCCCTACAGCGCGATCTACTGTATGTGCACCCAGCTCAGTCTGGCACAGACACAATCAGCGGAGGGCCAAAAATCTCAGAGGGTTAATCATTGAGGTACACGTGCTTGAGTGAACGTGTATTTCGTGCACTTTGCAAAATTTCTTCTGTTTCATTTATCAGCTGAAATCAGTGACCTTTCAGGGTGCGTGTCAACTTTCAGAACAAAACAAAAAACAAAATCCGCAGGGGCCAAATCCGGAGAATAGGATGACTGAGGGACGATAGTCGTCTTGTGCTTTGCCATAAAGTCATGGATAAGGAGTGATGTGTGAGCAGGTTCATTGTCCTGGTGCAGCATCCATATTTTGTTTGTCCATGCCCTGGGCCTCCTCCTTTGCACTGCCTCCCTCAAATGCTTCAGGATGTCCAAATAAAACTCACTGTTGACTTTCTGACCACATGGAACTAACTCGTGATGAACACCGCCTTTCCTGGGGGGAGGGAAGCAGCATCACCCTCATGTTTGAGTGGTCCGACATATTTTGTATGGTCATGGTGATGATGTTCTGACCATCTGTGATGACTGCCCTTTTTTATCCACATCGTAACAGTGCACCCGCATTTCATCACCAGTTATGACATTTTTCAGGAAGCTTTCATCAGCATTCAAACACTCAAACAGCTCCTGACTGACTGACATGGTTCTCTTTTGCTCATCTGTGAGCAGAAATGTCACAGATTTTGCAGCAGCACAATGCATTTTCAGTTTTTATTATTAAAATCTGCTCATGTGTCAGCAGACATAGCACAGATTTTGCAGCAGCACAATGCATTTTCAGTTTTTTTTTTTAAAATTAAAATCATGTGGCATGAACTTTTGCAAGTGCCTACTTCTTCAGAAACTTCATGGATAGTCAGGCAACGATTTTCATGGATCATATCGTTCATTTTCTCAATGTGAGTGTTGTCTCTTGATGTGGAAGGCTGTCCAGATTTGGGACTGTCTTTGGTGGATGTTATTCCTGGCTTAAACTGTTGGAACCATTTATGACAATGCGTACGGCTCAAACAGTCATCCCTATAAACATATTGCAAAACATGAAAATTCTCCATAGTAGTTTTTCCCAATTTCATGCAGACATGTTGCTTCTCAAGATCCTTCATTATTCGACTTGGAACAAATCGCCTAGTATATGGGGGACATGTTACATTTAGGAGGTGGGGCTGGAGCTAGTTCTGTTGCTAGGGTAAGGAATGGTTGGAGGAAGTTCAGAGAGCTGTTCCCTTTCCTGACACTGAGAGAGCTCTTCCTCCTTGCTATGGATCTTTGTATGCAGCTTGTTTTTGGAGTGTAATACTGTATGGTAATGAGACTTGAGCAGTAAAGGAGGTGGATATTCATTGGCTAAGACATACAGGAATGAGAATGATTAGATGAATATGTAGTGAGTTCTTGAATATGAGGCCTGAGGGAGGGCTAGGTTTACGATTGAAGAGTTGAGAGAATGGATGGGACTGGAGTGTATTGTTGTTGTGATGAGGAGGGTTAGATTGAGATGGTTTGGGCATATGGAGAGGATGGAGGATGACAATCGGGTGCGGAAAGTGAGAAGTGTGAACGTTGGGTGTAGGGTTGCAAGAGGCAGGCTGCGAAAGGCCTGGGATCAGTGTCATAGAGTGTGACCTCATGGATAAGGGACTGAATAGGGAGGCTGCCAGAGATCAAGGAGTGTCAGGAGCTGCCATTAGGCAACCTAGCATGTATTCAATATGGACGGTGGGTGTTAGCGCCGAAATGGTGACATATAGAGGTGTACGGTATGTAGGAGGACTGCTGGGCCTTGATAGTAGGCTGCTGTGAAGCCTATGCTCAGAGTCAGACACATATTAAAAAAAAAAAAAAAGAAAATGGACCAGTGCATGCAAGCATGTTGGAGCCATTATAAACAGTAGCAGCCATGGCTCAGTGGGTTAGAGCGCTCCGCTCTGGCCATAGGGTCGGAGGATCGAATCCACCCAAGGGTCATTGGTAGACATCAGGAAGGGCATCCGGTCATAAAATGCTACACGCTTCAATCCAAAAAGGCCGACGCATGCAAGCATGTTGCAGCCTTAAAAAAAAAACGAAACGAAACGATGATGATGATGACAACTTCTAACTCGTAAGAGGCTTTCCAGCAGGGTCACAGTTTTCTTGCCTGACAATATCTACAAGCCCTCTCCACTTGTCCTGCCAGTTCAGAAACCACCCTGCATAAAACTTGCTAAGCATTCTGAAATCTCTCTTACTCCCTCTATCATAATTTTTTATTATTTCAATCCTACAGTGCCCAACAAACCTCTTCCATACTGTAATATTTGCATCCACCGTATGAGCTGTTACCTGTACATTACTTTTGTGTGGAGGTACAGTTACTGCCATTTTTTACTCCACTGGTACAAGTCAGCTTTTGAATTTCTTGCATATTTCACACAGTCATTACACTCTTTCCACAAAATTTTATCTTGTCTGCATACAAGCTGCTTTATCAGTGTTGCAGTGAGTTGTTCCATCTCCCTCTGTGGGCATCTCCATTGCATGTGTTTGCATTCATCTGCTGTCCTTTTTACAGTAAAACCTTGATAAGTTTACACTGCAGAAGGCGGAATTTCCGGTAAGTCGAACTTAAAGGTGTGACGTAGTGTTTATTTAAAGGGTTATATTTTAGTTTCTTATATTCCAAGTTCTACATTTTAGTTTATTGTATTCCAAGTTTTACATTTTAGTTTAATTGATTGTAAAGTGAAGTACGGTAAATAAGTGCAGAACTTTACATAATTAAGTGACTGTTGTACCTCTCCACCTATGCAGCCTCCTATCCTAGCCTAGCCCATGACATGCACTGAATTGTTTTTACAAGTACTTTTTTTTTTTTTAATTGCTCTATAAATGCTTCTTTAGTTTAATGTTAATAAACAAGTAATCACATATAATTTGCTGTTATTGGGGAGTTAATATAATTTTTTTGCAATTATTTCCGGTTGGTCGGAAATTTCAGTAAGTCGAACTACCCTAGAGCCCCATATGGTTTAACTTATGAAGGATTTGCTGTATGTATTAAATTTTCATTCTGTAAATTTTCATTCTGTAATTTGCATACATTACATTGCGTTCCATTCCATGAATACTATGAGATCTGTTTTATCCTGCAAATATTAATTTGAAAAAGACAGACTTATTTATGTTCTTTACTCTTTTTTTTTATTTATTGGCTGTTCCTGTTTTTTTTTTTTCCATGAACAAAGTTGGACAGAAGTTATATATTCACCTATGTCCTTGACAGTTTTTCTGTTTGTGTACAGGATACTGTATCTCAAAAAGCTGGTGAGGATGACACAAAGTTCAGAGTAGGGACCCAGTTTATTTCAATGTTTCACCAAGATGAGCCATTCCTGAAGATGCCAGTCTTGGCAAAACATTGAAATAAACTGGGTCCCCACTCTGCACTTTGTGTCATCCTCATCAGAAATGTTGCAGCCTATGCTGAATTCACCATAAAAAGCTGGGATTTCAATGAAATCTGGTGGATAGGTGGGTGTTGGATCAAGGAATAGTTGATTAGATTTTAAGGCGGGTCCATATCCGGATGCAGGAATAAATAGTAAACTATATTAGTGTCTGTGGAGGGATGCTTGCCCTGAGATGGTGTAACAGGGCAGACTAAGACCGTAAAATTAATTGACTGTGTGAGACTCTTAAAATATTCGTTCGGTAGGAAATAGGAATTGCAGCCGTACTCTGAAATTTTTTTTTGCTGTTGGCAGAGGTATGCATTCTCAGAGTCCTTTCTAGTTACTCTCTTATCCATCCCAGAGAATATCTCACCTATAGAAACCTCATCACAGGTTTTGAAGGGAGTTCTCTCTCTTATAGTTCAGAAGCATCATTCCTTGAAAGAGAGAGATAGAGAGAGCTCCCATCCATAGATGTATGTCACAGTGACCTGCCTCATACTTTTAATACCTTGTATGTTTTAATTGCTAGAAATATGACACATCTTTAGCTTAGATTAAGTGGTATTTGCACCTTTACGTTATGTGCATACTGCATTTTCTTTTGGGTGCAGATGTGGAACCAGGTGGCAGAGATGTTGTTGGTGATGGTGGCAACATTGCACTGCTGCTGTTACTCTATGTCTTGCAGGGCATCCCACTTGGGCTTGCTGCCAGCATTCCTATGATCCTCCAACATCGTCATGTCTCATATAAAGACCAGGTAACTGATAATAATAGTAGTTGTAGGTTGATGGCTGCAACTGACCCTAAAAGATGTTACCATATGAGAGATACATGGTCATGAACATGATTTGAAAGTCTGGCCAATAATACATAAAATCAAAGTAAAAAATGTAACTCTTACAGTTACAGCATGTATCTTGCTATATGTTAATAGTAGATGACAGTGGTAATGGCTAATCATTTGTTCCTCTAAAGAATTCACATGTACTCAGAACCATGAAATAACAATATGACTACCAATATCAGTTATTTCCCAACTTGTATTGCATCAGAGTAGTGGTCCCTGCTAAATCCTATAATCATCAATCATATTATCATCGACAGGCTTATAATTGTTTTAGATAAGATACTTTTTCAGTTTCCTAAATCCCTCCACAGAGGTAGATTGCTTTATACATATGGGTAACTTATTAACTAATCTGTATGGTGTAGAAGAAAGGAGAGTGAAACAAAAGGATACAAGGTGCTTGTTATGCTCTGTGTTTTTTGGCGTGACTCCTCGCTCCGTAAGACACAGGTGCAAGCCTTGGATTAATTTCTGTGCTTTTACAGCGCGACCTTTCACTCAATAAGACACAGACACAAGCTTTAGGGTTCTTTATTTCAAGACCGGTCTAGAACATATACAAAAAGAACAGGGCAAAAACACAGGTAAACTAGGATTACACATATATTAACCAGATTGACTGACACAATACAATATAGAACATTATAAGTGGCCCATTCAGAATCTCTTGTGATACAACTAAGGCAACACGTAATATAACAGTATGGCACATGGGGAGTTATGAGTCTGTGGCTCACTGGGAGTCCCGACCTGGGCAACATACACTGTTCAGTATTAGCCTGGCAGTTCTAGGCCTTGAGTATATTCCACCCGTACCACTGGGGGAGCACTGAACCTTCACATTAACGAGAGTTCACTGAGGGTCACTGGGGGAGTCATAAGTCACTATATTCACTGACAGGAGTGAGTGGAGCCTGGGGTGGTCATTACAACACAAGGGGAATGTACAGGAGTTGTCACAGGGGAGGGAGAAATACACAGAGGGCATGATTCACTGGGGGCCTACGGCAGGGGAGATTGACATTCACAGTACTGGCGGAGTCTTATAAGGGGTGAGAGTGACACTCACGGTTTCAGGGCTGAGTCCGGAAGGTTCAGATGGCGGCCCGGTGTAGGGGGGAGGCTGTCCAGGTAGTGTGGGGCTGCCTCACGACGTGGGCGATGAATGGGTGTAGTAGAAGGTTCACCTTGGTCCTCCTGGAGGCGGCCTTGGGAGTTGACGGGCCCTCAGGACTGGGGCCGAATAAGGCCAGGAGCCAGGCGGCCCTACACTGGCCTCGGGACATTGTTGGAGTACGGTGGGCGCCCTTGGGCTGGGCAGAGCCCGGGGTCGGTGGCGTGTCCCTTGGTGGCTGGGGGCTGCGGTCTCATCGGGGAGAGGGGGCCATCAGGAGTCGTCTGCGGCCACGGTGTCCCTGAGAGTCCGTCAGCGTTAGGAGGAGATGGCTGGATAAACAGGACTTCCACGACTGGTCCACTCCACGCGCTCTGCCATGACGTACCTGTTGGGGAGTAATCTCCACCCCAGGTGGTGTGGGAGGAGGCAGAGGGGCCACAGGAGGGGTGGGCCGAGCTAGAGATCTGCTTCTCTGCGGGAGCCTCCAGCCTAGTGGAGGAGGGAGAATCACTCTGCTTGGCAGGTCTGATGGACGCTGCCGGAACTCCACGCTGGGGACAGAGGAGGAGATTCTGCCGAAGCTTCACTAGCCTCGCAAGTCCGGCGGACGTTGCTCAAGCTCCCGGGCTGGGGAGTGGAGGAAAGAGATCCGGCAGACGCTCCTCCCGCCTGGTAAGTCCGGCAGATGTTATCGGGGCACCACTTGTCCTGGGGGTGGCAGGAGGGAGAGATCCAGTGAATGGTCTCAGCTGGGCAGGTCCAGTGAACGCTACCACGCTCCTGCTGCTGGGGGATAGTCGTAGCCGCGGAGTACCCGGTGGGTGCCTCCACTATGGCAGGTCTGGCGGATGCTTCAAAGGCTCTGCTTTCTTTCCTGGGACAGGCAGGAGAGGTCCGGCAGACGCTCCCATGTCGGCTAGTCCAGTGGACACAACCGTGCCTCCGCTTCCGACGGCGGGTGGCAGAAGAGGGAGAATGGGTGGTTGCCACCTCTATAGCAAATCTGGTGGCTGTTGCTGTGCTGGGTCTCCCCTGGGGTGTAGGGCTGAGAAGACCGGCGGTCGTTCTCCCTTTGTTAGCAGTTCCAGCAGGATCTGCCGAGGGCCTAAGTTGGACTGCTTGACTGCAGGTCCCACCCCGAATCTGTCGGTGGCTGCTCTGGCCAGAGAGTAATGTCCCTGGACTGCTATCTTGGTGTTGGTCCGGTTGCAGGGAGGAGGGGCGTATGGGAGAAGGTGACATGGGCCGGTGTGGCCCGGAAGGTAGAGTCACCTGTCCCGTGTCCCCTTGTAGGGTGGTCGTCACCTTCCCATCATCTCCTTGGTGGGTGGGGGTGTCGTCATCGGGGCGTGTTTTACCACCGTCGCGGTGGTGAAAGTCACGTTCCTGTGGCTGGAGGTGGTAGTTGTCCGACTTGGCTGTTCGTCGGATGGGGGTGAGATGGTGGAGGAGTCTGTTCCAGTGTAGTGGGTCGGTGGGGTTCCTAGTGGTGGTTAAGCATGACCTCCAGTGTGGAAGGCTGGTTAGTTGCTCGGAGGAAGTCGAGTAGCTGGGATGTGCCCCTTATGCGATGTTTTCGTCCTCCGGCAGGAGTGCAGAGGATGTGTCGGATCTCCATCTCCAGTGTTTTTTTTTTTTTTTTTAATACAAGGAAGAAGGAACCAAAGGCCATGGGCCCGCAGGCTGTTCCTTCCAAGAATAAACAAAAATGATACAAAAGAAAGCCAAATTCAAGATCTATTCATTTTGAGATGCCTGGACACACTGTATTTGAAAGACTGGAGATCACAGGAAGTAGGGAATACAGACAGAGAAAGGCAGTTTCAGAGTTGATCAGTTGCATAATTGAAGGACTGTGAGTAATGGTTAACTCTTGCATTAGAGAGTTGGACAGAAAAGGAATGAGAGTTTGTTGCTAGACGGGTACAATGTGCTTGTCGTAGAGGTGGAGGGATGCAAGCAGACAGTTCAGAGGGACAGTGGCCGTTGAAGTAGCGATAGAAGAGACATAAAGATGCAACAGTGTGGCAAAGAGACAAAGGTTGAAGGGAATCAGTAATAGAAGGAGAGTTAATCAGACGGAAAACCTTTGACTCCACTCTATTGAAAAGAGCTGCATGTGGGGAGCCTCTCCACACATGAGAGTTGTACTCCATACAGGGGTGAATAAAACCTGTGTACAAGGTCAACAACTGTGCAGGGGTAAAGAACGTTTGGAGTCGGCCCAGCACACCTAATTTCTTGGAAGCAGTTTTCACAAGAGCTGCAATATGTTCTTTCCAAGATAAGTCCCGAGAGAATGAAACCCAAGCATGTTCAAGGATGATGCAGGACTGAGCTAGATATTATTAAACATTATTGGGTAATCCTGAGGAAGATTTTGTCAGGTAGATAAGTGTAAGAACTGAGTCTTTGATGCATTAAAAATAACAAGATTATTTTTACCCCAATCAGAGATACGAGCCAAGTCAGACATTGGTGTGCCATAGCTTCATCCCGTGCTTGTTTAAGTGACTGCTGAGATGGACGTTGCAGAAACCGAATGGAAAGGTGAAGGGTGGAATCATCAGCATATGAGTGGATAGGGTTAGATGTACAGCTGAGAAGGTCATTGATGAATAAAAGGAAGAGAGTTGGTGATGTGACAGAGCCCTGAGGAACACCACTGTTGGTAGGTCTAGGAGAAGAATGATGGCCGTCTACAACAGCGGCTATAGAACAACCAGAAAGGAAGCTAGAGATGAAGGCACAGATAGAAGGATAGAAACCGTAGGAGGGCAGTTTGGAAATTAAAGATTTATGCCAGACTCGATCGAAAGCCTTTGAGATGTCAAGTGCAATTTTAGAGCTTTCGCCAAAGTCCCGGAAGGAGGATGACCAGGAGTCTGAAAAGTAGGTGAGAAGATTGCCAGTGGAGCATCCCTGACGGAACCCATACTGATGATCAGTTGTGACAGGAAATGTACTTCAAGATTTTTCTGTTAAGAATTGACTCAAAAACTTTTGAGACACAGGATGTTAAAGCAATTGGACGATAGTTAGAGGGTTGGGAATGGTCACCCTTCTTTGGCGCAGGCTGAATGAGAGCAAACTTCCAGCAAGCAGGAAAGATACAAGTTGATAGACAAAGGCGAAAGAGTTTACCTAGGCAGGGTGTTAGCACAGGAAGTTAGAGGGGGGAAGTGATGGAAGAACAGCACCGGAATTGTCTTAGGTGGAATTGGAGGAAAGTCTGAACGAAGAGATCTGCTTTATCAGCAGAAGAAATAGCTACAGAGGCATCACAGTAGAAAAGAGAAGGGAAGGATGATGAGGTAAAGTTGTTAGAAAGGTTTTTGGCAAGGTGCCAGAAGGAGTGAGAAGAATTCGAGTTGGAAAGTTGAGAACATTTAGCACGGATGAAATTATTTTTAGCAGAGCGAAGAACAGACTTAGCATGATTCTGGGCAGAAATATAAAAAAGATGTGATTCAGGGGTGGGTTGGCTCCAGTACCTTTATAGGCCCTCTCCTTGTTGCGGACAGCATTAGAACAAGCGTGATTAAATCAAGACTTTCTTGCATTAGTCAGAGGATATGAGAAAGGAATGTATGCTTCCATTCCCGAGAGAATAACCTCCGTAATGCGCAAGGCACATTCAGTTGGCTCACGAGCATGGAAGCAATAATCATTCCAAGGAAAATAAAAAAAGTACTGCCTGAGGGCCTCCCAGTCTGCTGCTCCAAATTGCCACAGACGGTGTTTCTCTGGAGGGTGCACTGGCCGTACCAGAGTGATAGGACAGGTTAAGGTAATAAGGTTATGATCGGAGGAGCCCAATGGAGGGAAAAGATTAACAGTGTAAGCAGAAGGATTAGTTGTTAGGAAGAGGCCAAGTATGTTGGAACTCTCTCCAAGGCGGTCAGGGATATGGGTAGGGTGCTGTACAAGCTGCTCTAGGTCATTAAGGATAGAAAAGATGTTGGCTTGTTCACCAGGTGGATCAGTGAAAGGAGAGGAGAGCCAAAGGTGGTGGTGAACATTGAAATCTCCTAGAATGGAGATTTCAGAGAAAGGAGAAATGGATAGACTGTGTTCCATCGTAGAATTAAGATAGACAAAGAATTTTTGATAGTCAGTAGAATTAGGTGATAAGTAAACAGCACAGATATATTTAGTCAGAGAATGACAGGAGAGCCGAAGCCAGAGAGTAGAGAATTCAGAAGAATCAAGTTCAGGAACACTAGATCAAGATTGATCATTGCGTACATATACGCCACAGCCACCTTTGGCTTTGAAATGAGAATAGAGAAAGTAGGAGGATACAGAAAAGGGTTTGCTGTCAGTTGCCTCAGACAGCTGAGTCTCAGAGAGGAAGAGAAGGTGAGGTTTAGAGGAGGAGAGGTGGTGCTCAACAGAGTGAAAGTTAGAGGAAAGGCCGCGAATGTTACAAAAATGAAGAAGGAGTGAGTCAGACAGTGGTTCCAGGCAGCTCCTAGAGTCATCACCGGGAGAGGGGCAGATGATGGGGGCATTTATGGTCCCCCATCCTGGGGAGTCTGAGGCTGGGTGTTTCGACGCCATTTTTGTCAGTTTTGAAAAAGAAGTGTAGTGTATAGCATGCATGTAGTTTTGTGTTGACAGTTAGAGAAACTTGTATTGGAGAGCATGCTGGCCTACTCTCTGTGTTACTGAGACACTGAAAAAGTTCAGCAAAGGGGGATGGTGAGGAACTAGTCCTGAGGGCTGATGAAATGGGAGCTTCAGCTCTCCCTGTCATCAGCTTTCTATCCACCTTGGGAGTACTGCCCTGCTCGACTGGTAGGTGTAGGAAGGTAGGGAAGGAGGTGTGCTTTCTCTGGCTGATGGGTGGAGACTGGAGATGTGGGTGGCAGTCTCGCTTTTATGGGGGAGAGCTGTCCTAATCGGATTAGTGGGGTTGGCTCATGAAATATTTCAGTCCACATGATGTAGGATGAGAGGGTTGGTGTTTGGTGTGGGTGGTGTGTGGTGGCTCTGGGTGGGTGTTGTGCTTGGTGGTGATGAAGTATGGGTGTTTCTGGCAGGTGGGCGTGATAGACGACCCGAGCATGTCCTGGTAGTGGTTAGGACTGGTGTAGGTGGTGAGGAAGTGGATGGGGAGTGAGGGTGGGTGTGGGTGGTTTGTATTGGTGGGGTGTGGGCGTGTGTGGGTGGGCGAGTGGTGTCAGCCGAGGGTGGTGTGTAGTGTGTGGGTGGTGCGGGCGAGGTTGTTGGTGTTGGGGTGTTGGGCCGGATGAAGTGGGCTGCGAGGTGGGTGGGCCTGTGGGGTTGGTGGTGGGAGTCGGGGTCCTGGGTGTTAGAGAAGTGGTGGTGTATTGGAGTGGTGGCGGAGTTTTTGGTGCTGGAGATTGTGGGCGTGCTGGTGGGGTGGTGGGCAGCCTCGTGGTTGGTGGGCCACGTGGTGGTTGATTTTGCGGAGGTGGTGTGGCGTCGGGAGGTGAGAGGTGAGGTGAGGTCGTCAGAGCCAGGGAGGGAGCATCAGATGAAGGTGGGGAGTTGGAGGGGAGATGCGGAGGGCAGGGGTTGAGGTGGAGGGGCTAGGTGAGGAGGACAAGGTGGAAGGGGTGATGTAGTAGGAGAGTGAATCATCGTCCTGGACGTGGGGAGGCAGTGAGATGACGCGCGGGCTGGGGGCGGCAGGGGGTGTCTGTGGGGAGGGTGGGGGATGATTGGAAGTAGCGCACATGTCGATTTCGGCAGGTGCGGGTGTTGTTGTGATGTTATATTGTTACTTGGTAGGGGTTGGGGACTTTTATGATAGAGAAGGGTCCTTTGTATCTTTGTGATAATTTATGTGGGTGGGGAGTTTTGCTACCAAGACAATGTCGCCGGGTTTGTTGGGATTGGTGAGTCGTAGGTCGGTTTGCACGCCTTGCACGTTTTGCAGGTGGTGCAATTTGCGTTTGAGGTGATGTAGGGGATCGGAGGTTGGTGGGGTAGCAGGAGGCTGCCGGTGGTTTCGGAGCGGCAAGAGGAGCGGTGTTTCGCCGAATACTCTTTTGTGAGGGCATGAGTTCATCCCCCACTGTATGATTTTCACAAGGGCTGGCCAGTCTTCGTTTCTTGTTCGCTGTATGTGTGTGCGGATTTGATTCAATAGGGTACGGTGGCTGCTTTCACAGGTGCTATTTTCTTGGGGCCAGTAGGGGAATGAATGGGAAATTGCGTACCCGAATGTTTGGGCAAGTTGTGTCCATATCTTGCTTGTGAATTCTGGTGCATTGTCGGCATGGAGGGCCTGGGGAATGCCGAAGTATGGGAACACGTGGCGTAGCAGTGCGTCTGCCACTGTGAGTGCTTGGTGTTCCTTGGCGAGGCAGGGAATGAGGAATTTAGATTATATATCGACAAAGGTAATAATATATTTGTAGCCCGATCTAGGTGGAAGTGGGCCAATTACGTCAACAGAGAGGAGCTGCCATGGTTTGCTGGCTTGAATGTGTCCTGAGGGGCCCACTGTTCTGGTGGTGTCTTTTCCCAGGGCACACACCTGACAGGCTTTTTTTTTTTTTTTATGTGTCCGACTCTGGGCATAGGCTTCACAGCCTGCTATCAAGGCCCAGTCATCGTCCTACAATCTACATGTCACCACTTCGGCGTTTAACACCCACCGTCCATATTGAATACATGCTAGGGCTGTCTCATACAGGACTGGTGTATTGGTATTAGCGGGGTCATTTTTACGACATGTCGGCGGGTCTTCTGGTAGATCAGTAAAGCCTGATTTAATGAAATTCAAATCCTTAAACTGTTCCCTGCACCAGCGAGGATTCGAACCTGGGTCCCACGGGACCGCAAGCCAACTCTCTACCGATCGAGCTACCGCCTCCCCTAGGCTTGCACCACTTGTTTTGCGAGCTGGGAGGGATTAGGTGTCCAGTAGATGTCATTAAACACTTGTGTAAGTTTCTTTGTTCCTAGATGGATTCCGTTGTCGGGGTGCAAGTGCGTAAGGGCATCGTGGGCTGTGTGCGAGTTTAGGGCTGTGTGTCTTGAGGGTGTATATAGGTGATCTCCCTGCCGCTGAAGTTTGTAAAAAGTGTGTTGGGGAATCCAGTCCGGTTTGTTTTTGTCTAGCCATTGGTGTAACAGTGTCGGGGTGCTGTTGATTGCGTTGATAGGCAATCTGGAGAGTGCGTCTGCATTGGTGTGGAGTTTGCCAGGTTGGTAGGCTATGTCAAAGGTAAATTCTTCTAAGGTTTCTCTCCATATGATGATTTGGACGTTGTTTTTTTCCGACTGATGTAGCCAATGGAGTGATTGGTGATCTGTGATGATGGTAACGTGGGTTCCGGATAGGTAGGCTCGGAAATACTCCAGCGCCCAGGTGATTCCTAGGCATTCTCTTTTTGTGGCTGCGTAATTCTTTTTGGCCTGGTTGAGGATCCGACTGGCGCAGGCAATGATATGTTCCCGTCCGTCTTGCACTTGAGCAAGGATGGCCCGTATTGCCACGAGAGAGAAATCTGTGTAAAGAGGGAATGGCAAGGAATAATTGGGAAATGTGATGACTGGAGTGGTGACTAATTTGTTCTTGAGGGTTTGGAGGGTTTGGAAGGCCCCTATTCATCCTGGTGTCCAGGTAAATGGTTTGCCCGTTTTTGTTAGGTCGTGCAGGGGCTTGGCGATGTTGGCGAAACCTTTGACGAAATGCCCGTATTAGGAGGCGAGGTGGATGAATGCACGGATTTCATGCACATCGCAGGGGATGGGGATGTCTGTGATGGCCCGTAATTTTTCCGGGTATGGTGCAATGCCTCTCTCGGAGATGGTATGCCCAAGAAAGGAGATGGAGTGTTGGGCAAGGACGCACGAGTTTGAGTCCTGCGGGTCGTATTCTCAGGAAGACTTGTTTAACCCCTAAAAGATGGGTATCGTAATGTTTTGACATACGTTCTGAGTCACAGAGACTTTTACCTGATAATCTAAATCATGGAGAAAGGAAAAATATGATTTTTAGGGTGGCAAATCAGGTGAAGAGGGATAATCGGGACATTGTAAGTGAGCAGTGTGCGAAGAATGATGATGGAAGGATAGTGGTGAACAGTGAGGATATTAAAGATGCATGGAGAGAGCATTATAGCCGATTGTTGAATGAGGAGTTTGATTGGGATAGAGAAGGTTTGGAGCCCGCTGATCCAGTGTTTGGCCCTTGGCCTTTGACGCTGCTACTGTGAGTGAGGCAATAGGCAGGATGCGGGTGGGGAAGGCGGCAGGTGTGTCTGGGTTGACTGCCGAAATGTTGAAGGCCTCAGGAGATACTGGGGTGAGGTTAGTCACTGACCTGATAACTAGGATTATACTGTATATGAGTGTGTTGTCCCAGATGATTGGCTGAGGAATGTAATTGTAAATGTGTACAAAGGAAAGGGTGATGCCCTGGAAAGGGGAAATTACAGAGGTATAAAGCTCTTAGATCAGATAATGAAAGTAATGGAGAGAGTTCTAGAAGGTATGATTAGAGAAAGAGTGAATATCGATGAGATGCAGTTTGGGTTTATGCCAGGCAGGGGGACCACTGATGCCATATTCATTGTTCGACAGCTTCAGGAAAAATATATTGGAAAGAAAAGGGAATTGTATTTTGTTTTTGTTGATTTGGAAAAGGCCTTTGACAGAGTCCCTAGAGAGGTGGTGAAGTGGGCAATGAGAAAGCTAGGGTTGGAAGAGTGGCTGGTTAGGGTGGTTATGGCCATGTACGTGGGTGCTCACACTCAGGTAAGGGTGAATGGAGCTTTGAGTGATGAGTTTCCCGTGAATGTTGGTGTGCATCAGGGGTCAG
>JAGKTI010003342.1:0-15937 GCA_018397915.1 Birgus latro
TTTGAGTGTTAATTCAGTTGTGAAGACTATTATATTCGTGGGTGATATCATCATCCTGAGTATTTATTCAATTGTGAAGATTCATACTCATGCGTATCCGTTTCGTTTGAATATTACTCAATGGTGAAGATCCATACTCTTAAAATATATTAATTCCTGATTATACTTAGTCTGCCTATAGCGTCATCCTCAGTTCGAAGAGTAAGTTGTCTTTCAGTTCCTGTTCATTCATAGTCCAAAGAGTAATGTTTTTTTTTTTTATCATTTTGTTGCCCTTTGTGTTTTCGTTATTTAGTAAATATTAGGTTAAGTCCCCTTTGGGTTTGAGTTATGCCATCCTCTAAGCAGAATTAATTGTGAGATTGAGTGGTTCGCAAGGTGTGTCAATATCTTCTTTCTCACGCACTCTTTAGTAAGATCATGCTACCTTATTTCTCTTAATCTCAAAAGCATCAAAATCCCTCATCATTTTCCCTGGTGGAATTAATTCCCAGCATTACACTGGGTGGTGGCAGCCTATTCTCTAAGTCACTGTTTATTACGGTGGGTAAACCAGTGTCTAACCATTACGTAGGTGAGTAAAAATTCTGTAAAAATTCTGACCCCTACACGGGTGAACTAATTACCCATCATTACACGGTGGCCGAAAATCTTGTTATTACACTGATGGCTAAAGCGGTGGGATGAGATATTTTTGTGGAATAAGATCTTATTGTGTGATATTGTCACAGTGAATGAATGAATCGAGATATAACAGTACACTAGAGGCCCGCTTATTCTCGCGATATTTCTAGAATTACTGACCTTTAAAATTCCTGGAGGACAAGCAAAAATTATTCGCCACTGAGAATAAACCTTCTTCCTAAGCGGATATAAGAGAGACGCTCAACTTCTCTCTCTCTCTCTCTCTCTCTCTCTCTCTCTCTGCGGGAACTGTCAGTATGTTCAAAGTATCTTTGTAGGTCACAGTCAGATTCCTCAATCGTTGGATATTACCCCAGATGTGGAATTGAGAATATATCGAGCCCCTGGAGCAAAAGCGTGAGCGTTCTTTTCAGATGATCGGATGAATGGGGCGCTAGAATGGAAGCATGATTTGTGTATACTCTGGATAGGAAGCAATGACATCAGTTGGGATACGACTCCAGGTCAAGTAGCCGATGACATACAACAAATCGGAGGGGCTATAGAGAGTAGTTGTGAGGCAGTAGTCTGTATTTGTCTAGTAGAGCCCAGGTCTTACCCGGGAGACATTCCAGTCTCTACCGCTGGTTATCGAGCTTTCCAGAACGCCATCAATCAAAAGATAAAGCGTACGACAAACAACCAGGTGGTCCAGTTCAATACGGCATATTATCCGGGAACTCTGGCAGATGGTGTCCACTGCTCGGATGAGGCAAAAAAAAACAAGGTAGAGCGTAAACTGTTAGCAGTGATAAGGGGACACATGGCCTAGTACGATGCAAAGTCTGTAGAAATAAAGGTAACTCCCTTTCTTAACACCATGAGTTGGCGAGATAACGTGGAAATTCAAGTTAAAGAGGAGGAACTCTCACCTAGGTTGACTCAGTGAACGACTTAGACGAGCTAGAATCTCAACGGTTCCCCACGAATTCACCCTATCCTCGATCTTCTGATCCGCATCCAACAATGAGAAAAAAGGGGAACCTCACAAAGCCTCGTGATATCCCAATTCTGGAACTCCATCAGTTGCAGGGCATCGATGCCGCAGCACGTCTGGAAATGTTTTTTGAGTTAATTGAACAATGTGATCTTGGTGATGTAATGCGCATGCAGATTGCAAAGAGTCGAGTAAGCCTTGAACTTGCCATTTTCATTCATAACAACCAGACAAAACATCGAGTAGTCTCATGGTCAGCATTTAAGGAATTTCTTCGAACAGAGTTTGCCATCGAAGTCAGTATTGACCGGGCTTGGCAGGAATTTTGGAGTCAGTGTGTTATGACAGGATAGAATCACCCCACACCTTCACGCACCGTTTCATCTGCCAGCGAAAAGTTCCCTAACTGCAGTGGCTGAATCCTGAATCGGCAGAGAAGCTGCCTGCAGTCCTAATGGACCCAAGTTCAAATCCCGGCATGGGCAGGGAACAGTTTAAGGATTTGAATTTCATAATAACAGACTTTCCTAATCTACCAGAAGACCTGCCATGTCGTAAAAGTACCACCGCTAATACCAATACACCATCCCTGTATGAGACAGCCCTAGCATGTATTCAATGGATGGTGGGTGTTAGTGCCGAAGTGGTGACATGTGGAGGTGTAGGAGGACTACTGGGCCTCGGGATAGGCCACTGCCCCTGAGAAATAGGCCCTGAAGCCTTTGCCCAGAGTCGGACACACACACAAAAAAAAAAGGAGGCTGTGGTAGGGCTTCCCTCTCCCATCACACCCAGCAGCCCTTGTCCGACAGTCAAGAGTCAAATAGTGGTCCCGCACTCCTTCAGAGAGCACACACCTGACGAGACACTTCCCACACCTGGGTGCCACCTTCAGTTATCTTACCAGCCCACTAGTCCCAGATTCAGATCCTTGAAATTCATATAGTGTGTGTAATCAGTCATATTGTATTGTGTCAAGTCACTGTATTCTTTGTGGATAATATATGTGTAATGTAATGGGGTATATTAAAGCCCGCGTTGCGCAGAGGCAAAGTGGGGGATCCTCTCTTTGGCTCAGTGGTAACGTGTGCGCGATTCAAGCGTGAGGGCCTGAGATTGAATCTTGGCCAGGACAGTGATTAATTTACTCAGTTTCATTTCAGTTATTACATTGGTTGGCAGCGGTGTGGGATGTGAGGTAAGGGCCTTGAGGGTCATATGACTTGTTATCAGCCTTACATCCCGGTGGTGCCCTCCAGTGTGCCACGCTACCATATGGGTGTGCGAAACTGACCAAATCAATCACTAGGGGGAGAAAAGAGTGATGTAATGCCCAGAAGCAAAGTGGGGACCCTCTCTTTGGCTCAGTGTTAACGTGCGCGCATATCAAGTGCGAGGGCCTGAGATCGAGTCTCAGCCAGGACAGTGATTAATTTGTTAAGTTTCATTTCAGTTATTACAGTAAGATTGGTTAGCCTGTGTTTTTAAGCCCTGTTCCTTTGGTTGCATGCTCAGGACCCGGTCTTAAAAAGAACCCAATATCAGACCCACATACTCAGAGAGCAAGAAGTTGATCTCTGAGTACATGGGATAATATATACCAGTCCCATTAACTTAGATGATAGGCATAAAACTAGTCTGACTAAAGTTTATTGTTGTAAAGGTATACTACAAAAGGAGGTGGTGGGTTTTACCTCGCACCTCCTTCTGGAAATAATATATACAGTCTGAAATACCCACCCTGACAAGACAACACGAGCTGGGCAGCACGACACCCATCCCTCGCAGGGATGACGGGTGTGACCCCCAACCTAGAAGGAGACAACAGGGAGGCTAATAGAGAGCACGAGGGTTTGGAGCAAGACAAATATCTCCCCCGTTGCCCTGTGCCCCTTTCACCCACAACCAACACCCCTGGAGTATGCAGTCCCGGCACATTACACTCTGGCCAGGACAGCACTCATCAGGTTCGGGGTGGAGCTAATAGGCTAGCCCCAGAAAGCATCCAGGTGACGGCCACCAGCCGCACCAGGAGAGAGACGACCACCAGGCACTCTGTGGCTGCTTCCTTCCCTCTGCAGGACAAAGTGATGGCCACTAGCCGCACTGGGGGAGAGACGGCCACCAGCCGCTCCCTGACTGCAACCCCAAGAGGGGAGGTAAGTTCGGTGACAGCCACCAGCCACACCTGCAGACAGGTGATGGCCACCAGCGGCAATACCTCTGCAGTTCCCCTGGGTAATAGAACATCGGTGACGGCCACCAGCCACACCAACAGGCAGGTGACGGCCACTAGCCCAACTTCGACTGCTGTCCCGATGGGAAGCAGGACCTCAGTGATGGCCACCAGCTACACTGGGTCTGCAGTCCTTCCAGGGTGTGACACCTTGGTGACGGCCACCAGCCGGCATGTGAGAGACACCAGCCACACTCTGCCCGCAATCCGTCTGGAGCACGGGAACTCGGTGACGGCTGAAATACAGGAGTTAAGGGTAAGGGCTGCACATCACACAGGCACCGGTGCAGATGACATCAGCACCCTCAGCCTCCCAAGGGCCACTGGGGTTCCGCTGCTGACTCTGAGTGGCTTGGGACAGGAACGGCACATATGTATCCCTCCCCAACGCTCTTCTTACTCTCAACCGACGTCCCGGGAAGGTAGCGATCGCCGGCGCCTAGTCTCCAGCCAGAAATCTACTCACCAGGTAAGGGGTGGAGTTGTTTCTACAACTCCACGCAACGCCGCAATATTGGCCATAATCCGTACCGGGAAAGGGGCAGAACTGGCCACAGTCCGTTCTCCAGTTGCATCCCCGCTGCAGGGCCGCGGCACGGGCCACAAGCTGCGTCAGTCGGGCAGAACAGGCAACCAGTCATCTACTACCTGTAGTCGTTCCCCCCAGAGTAGCACCGCAGCACCGGCCACAAGCCGTGCTGGGTACGAGGCAGGACTGGACATCGTCCGTCCCTCTGCTACTAGTGCTCCCTGATCTACAGTACAGGCCACTAGCCGTACCAGAGTTATAGTCCCCTGTAGGACCACGACGTTGGCCATTAGCCGCGTCGAGCCAGAGGCAGAGCAGGCCATAGTCCGCTCTTCTCCTACAGGAGATACTCATTTCCTTTACGGAGACAGGATAGAGCAAGCTGTGTCTTGCATTAGCCCTGAGTTCCAACAGGGCAGAGGAACCGCCGTGCCGGCCACTAGCCGTACAAGAGAGGCAGGGTTGGCCACAGTCCACTCCTCACCCTCTGTTCCCAGGATATCTCCCGATGGGGAATTCCCTTGCCTGGCCCACCCTGTCTCCTGTGGCCGGGTGGGACTCACCCCTTCCCTGCAGAGGAAGCAACTGGGAAGGACCCTTTCCCGGAGCCTCGGCGAGGCCTTACCCGAGGCCTTAGTTCCCTTCAGCTCTGCCATTGTGAGCAGCAGCCAAGGAGGAGCTCCAGCAGACGTAGCAGCTGGTGTCGGGCCCTGTCAACCACACCCCCAGCCCGAGGTTCCCTTGAGGCAGCCCTGACGGCAACACCGCCCTCCAGCCATTTCCGCAGACCAGCCACCCCGGGTTCCAGTACCCTTGGTCCTCAGACACCCCTGAAGCCGCCTCGCACACCAGGGCGCAACTTACCTGCTGGTGGGACCTCTCCGGGCCTGTCCCAGACCCGGCATCAGACCTCCCTCCTGGCTCTCTTCGGACCGAGCCCCTAGCCCCGCACCTATGTGTGGGGCCCTGTGAAGGCGTGTCTCTCTGTGCACCCTCCTGATGGAGGGATCAACCTTTGGCCCACCAGTGATAGTTAAGAAGACGGACTTTACCAGTGTGTGCCTCTTAGACCCAGATATATGTATACGGTCGTATGTGTAACGTGAGTGATTCCTTACAGTGTGTTCTCGTGATCAAGTGACCAGAAAAGCCCAGAGTATAAGATTGGACGAGCTCACTAGTGATCCTGGTCTATAGTATATCATGAATGGACTTCCGTGCGCCTCCGCATTTGTAATGTCACTCACTCCCCCCCCCAGTGAATGAAACACCACGGTGACCAAACAGGAAAACTATATTGTATCGATCGTGCCATCCCCTTGATTATTAATTCTCTCCCTCCCCAGTGTAAAGGCATGCCAGTGTTTGTAAAGCTACCCACTGTGTTCTTTGGAAACGGCACCCACAAAGTGACCGTGCCACCCCTTGTTTATTAATCCACCCCCTCCCCAGTGTACAGGCACGTTAGTCACCATGTGTCTAGCCATCTCCAAGTGTTTCTCTGAAATACCGCAGTCCCCCTTCTCAGTGCGCTACAGCACGGCCGGCTCCTTCCGTGATAGACCGCCAACCAGATTTGTATCTATCGACATAGTGTTAACGTAATTGAACCCTTGTATCAGTGCCGTCCAGTGCTATGCTATATTGGGAAATTGTAACAAGTTTATTTCTGTGTCCAAAGTATAAATGTAATAGAAGTACTGTAAATGCTGGGTGTATTCTACCATATTTTCCCAAAGCCTGTATAGAGACAAACTGTAATTCAGTAAAACCTTGTACTAACCCATCTCCGGCCAACCCAGACTCTATTGTATTTAGTGCTGTAATATTTGTCTCTGGGAAGATATTTGTAATACGTGTGTGTAACAGTTCACTGCCTTGTTTTTGTGCCCAGTCCTCTCCTTAGAAACGCCAACTCGGTCTTAAATAAGAACCTGCTGTGAGTCTGCGTATTTGACGGGACGAGAAGTCGCCCCTCAGGAACGCGACAGGTAATAAGTTCACCTCTCGCCTACATGTACAAGAGACAAGAAGTCGTCTCACAATACGTGACATAACACTGGTGGCTAGCGGTGGTTCTTTACCTGGACGGTGGAAAAAAGGACTGGGAAAATTGGGAAAATGGCAGCCAAAACACATGTACCCCTACCAAAATTCGACCCAGAACAATGCGACATCACTACATACTTAGATATCGTCAAGCCATTACTTGACATTGGGTTTGATAACGACAGACAGAAAATAGCTGTCACTCTACCTCACCTGGGAAAGGCGGTATCTAGTGTAGCACCAAAAATAGTCCCAGATCTCACTTGGGCCAGATTTGTAAAAAATAGTAACAGAGGCCATTACCCCTTCATTAGGGAAAGTTGTTGCGATGTCACAACTCGAAGCCCTGAAATATGACGGTGATTTGGACAACACACTGATCCAAGCTTGGCGACTCATCATCACCGCGTACCTGGACGCTGAAATAGATACCCGGGACAAACATATATTCAGCACTCTCCTCAGAATCCTCCTGGGTACAGTGAAAGAGCATTTCACTATACATGACCCAGCAGGATATTTGGACCGCGATGTCCAACTCATCCGCCGCTGTCTCACAGCACGCCTCACCACACAACACATCGTGGTCGTAAGCAGGTTCCCCACGAGGCCACCCCCACTACTGCCCCAACCTCAACCAGCCCCAACATGAAGCACCCCCGCCCCTGCCCCACTCCAAGAGTTCGCCCTACCAAGAAACAGCTGCCGCTGAAGGAAGACACAAACCTCGTCACCATCAATCCATGGGAGTTTACAGCCTGTAGCAGCTGCTGCCCGCTACATGACATACGTGAGCAGTTAAAAACAGAAGGAGAACCAACCCACTGGGGCACCGCCGATTGTCGGCAGTAGGCGAAAACTCCACAAACCCAGATTCCCCCCTCATCGAGGAACCAGACACCGACTGTGAACAAGGTGATGTTGACGTTGGATTTTTAGGACCGCCCCCGCACCTCCCTACGGTGGCAGGGGCCACCTCTACAAAGTACCGACCCCCGGTCTATGACAAGATGAAATTATAGGGGGTCAAGGCAAGACTTCTGGTGGATACAGGAGCTGCCAGGTCCTGTCTTCATACACATTTTTACTCCCGACATAAGAAGGCTTTTGGCCCCCTCCTCCCTACCTCAGCCCTCCTTGTAGATGCAGGGGAAGTCCCCTTGCCTATCCGTGGGGAAACTCAGGCCCTACAAGCCAAAACCCACCTACCAGCCTCCACCTACCATTCCTTCATTGTTTTCGACTCTTCCTGCCGTGCCTACGATGGCTACCTGAGTTTGGACCTTCTCAAGAAGTTGTACACCCACATTGACTGCCACGGGAGGTGACTCCATTTCCGGCTGCCTCCCCACCAGCTCCTAGCCCTCTGCACATGCACACATCAAAACAACAACCCCCCCTCCCTCCCCTGGATGACCCCCCTCCCCTCCCCCCTTCATGCCCCAGCCCCCCCCGGCCCCACCTTCCCCGCGACCGTCGCATCCACCCTCACCATCCCCCCCCCACCATGAAGCTTGGCTATAGATCAACAAGCCCATGGGGACCCATTCCCTTTTCTCCCCAAACATCCCCACAGGGCCCCTCTCCGCCTGCCTGATGTCACCGACCTTCCTTCCGCCACACCTCAACGCCATCAAAGTGGTAAATCTAGCAACTACACCCCTCACTCTACCAAGAAGACTCCTGATCGGCAACCTGGAGGCAGCTGAGCCATTCAACACCCCTCTCCTAAATTCAAACCCCTCCCCCTTCCCCCCTTGCCTGATCACCTGTCCCCTCATCAAGCCGAGACCCTGCACCACCTACTCCTCGAATATCAAGACCTTTTCTCCATGGGGCCTGCAGACTCAGGGCATACAACATACTTGGCCCATGAAATCCACACCACTGGGCCCCCCATTCGGCAACCCTCCTGCCGGAAGAACCCACACCAATGGGCCGAAGAAGACGGGCAAGTCCGGGAAATGTTGGACGCTGGTATCATCACACCCTCCACTAGCCCCTGATCTTCTCCCATTGTCCTGGTCCGAAAAAAAATATGGCACCCTACGATTCTGCATTGATTACCACCGCCTGAACGATGTAACCATCAAAGATGCAACTCCCCTCCCCCGCATAGACGACTCCCTGGACTCCCTGCACGGCTCCACCTGGTTCTCCACACTGGATCTCCAGTCGGGGTACTGGCAGGTCCCCGTGCACCCCCAAGATCAAGGGAAAATGGCCTTTTCCACCAGCAATGGAAAACATTACCAATTTAAAGTTCTCCCATTCGGGTTATGCAACGCCCCAGCCACCCCCCGCCTCATGGAGTCCGTACTCAGAGGCCTAACCTGGGAATTCTGCCTGACGTACCTCAATGATGTTATCGTCTTTAGCAAGACATGGGGCGATCACCTTCACCACCTCCGACAGGTGTTTCGATGAATACGCCAGGCCGGGCTGAAACTCAAGCCCTCTAAGTGTGTTTTGGCCACCCGCTCTGTCCCCTTTCTAGGGCACATTGTCTTCGGTGAAGGCAATTCTCCGGACCCCGACAAGCTACAAGCCATCGCCAACCAGCCCCTCCCATAAGACGTCCACCAAGTCCGTGCCTTCTTGGGGCTTCTGTCATATTACTGGCGATTTATCAAAGGGTTTGCCAACCTTGCAAAACCACTCCACGATCTCACTAAGAAAGGCAAGCCATTCATCTTGAGCGATGGCCGAATAACAGCTTTTAACACTTTAAAGGAAAAACTTGTCTCGGCCCCCATCGTCGCCTTCCCGAACTATGACCTCCCCTTCAGATTATACACCGACGTCTTGCTGGTGGCCATAGGCGCCGTCCTGGCACAGGTCCAGGAAGGGCGCGAGCACGCCATCGCTTGCGCCAGCCACACCCTAAATCCAGCCAAACAGAATTACGCCGCTAATTCTGGGTGTTGTCTGGGCCCTCGACCACTTCAGGGCCTAACTATCCGGCACCAGGGTCACCGTGATCACAGACCACCAGTCCCTTCAGTGGCTCCGACAATCGGCCACTCAGAACGCCCAGCTCCTCCGCTGGCGCGAGGCACTAGAAGAGTTTGACTACGAGATTGCCTACCAGCCGGGAAATTGCATACCAACGCCGATGCCCTCTCCCGCCTACTGGTCCAATCCCTACTCCCTCAACCTGAGCTGGTCCTGCCCTGGCAGGACAAAGACCGGCCCCCATGGATTCCCCAACACCCATTTACAAAACTTCACCTGCAAGGGGACCAACTTTTTACACCATTGGGCCACATAGTCCTGGACCCAGACTCCGTGATAAACATCCTCACCCACCTACACTCGGATAATGGGATCCACCTGGGTATGAAAAAACTAACCCAAGTCTTTAACAACCTCTACTGGGCACCCAACCCTACTACTCTCGCCCAGTGTGTCACTCAGGCATGTCGGGCATGCTGCCTAGGGAAGGACATCACCCGTTCCGTGAGTCCTGCCGGGAAGATTTCTACCCACAAACCTTGGCAGTTATTATCTGTCGACGTTGTCGGTCCCCTACCACCTAGGTCCAGCTACAAATACATCATTACATTCGTCGATGTCTACTCCAAATTCCTGATCGCTTGTCTGGCTAAGGAGCACACCGCCATCACCATAGCCGACGCCTTCATGCGCCATGTCTTCCCCTCTTTTGGCGTTCCCCAGGCCATTCACTCTGATAATGCCCCAGAGTTCACAGGACAAATCTGGAAGGAACTATCCACTCTATTTGGAATCATCATTTCCGACTCTTCCCCATACTGGCTTCAAGGGAACGGGGTATGCGAAAGGAGCCACCAGACCCTGGTAAATCAGATCAGAACCCACATCCAAGCTACCCAAGATCAAGATTGGCCTGCCCACGTTAAGATGTCCAATGGAGAATTAACACCTGCCCCCGTGATGACGGCATCACCCCCCACGAGCGGATCTTCGGCGAGGCCCCCAACAGCGCCTTCAGGCCCCCACCCACCCCCAACCTCCAATCCCCTACAGCACCTGCACACACACCAGGACGCTCAGACCGATTCCTCCCCCACCAACCTCTACAAAGCAGGCGACAAAGTTATCACTGCACACCTCCCCACCCCCAACAAAATTGCTCCCCGCTTCACAGGGCCCTATACCATCACCAAAGTCCCCAACCCCTTTCAAGTCATCATCAACTACAACGGGACCACCCGCACCTACAGAAATCGCCACGTCCGCCCCTACCAAGATTCCCCCATCCCAACTGCTCCCTCCCTGACTCCCCAAGCCAAACAAACACTTTCAACTTCCCACAAAGAGCCATTCCTCTACTACTACTCCCCATCCCCCTCCTCGCCAGTTTCCACCACTCTATCGCCTCCACGCACTCCTGCACCACCTCCGCGCAGTAGACCAACCCCACCACTCCCCTGCTCTTCCCGCACCACCACCAACTTCCCCTGCACCCGCCATGCCACGCGCACCACGTGGTCATTCCTTGTCCTCAGTGATTTCCACACTACCACCCCGCACTCCACACCTGACCTAGCACCCGCCCCACCAATCCAGGCAACCAACCACGCTACACCACCCCACTCTCCGCCCTGCTGCACTCCCAAGGGAATGCTTCCTCCACGCCCCCCTGGCAATATAAACTGAGCCGGACTGCCCTTAACCAGCATTCGCCTCCAAACCACCACCACCGCCACCACCATGCGCATCACGAGGATAACCTGGATCCCCGCTTTCAGACAACACCACCATGTCCGGAGCACACCCTTCCACTTTTTGCATTGCCTACTCCCACCACATGCAGCCCAACATACCCACCGATCACTGGACCACCTTCCTGCATCACCTCACACTCTTCCACCAAACGCCCAACATCGACCTGTACCACCTCCAGTCATGGAGTCGTGACTGTTACAGGGGAGAGTGGTGAAATACAGGAGTTAGGGTTAAGTGCTGCACACCACACGGACGCCGGCACAGACGACATCAGCACCCCCAGCCCCCCAAGGACAACCGGGGGTCCGCCGCTGACTCTGAGCGGCCCGGGACAGGAACGGCACATATGTATCCCTCCCCAACGCCCCTTTTACTCCCAACCGACGTCCCAGGAAGGTAGCAGTCCCCAGCGCCTAGTCTCCGGCCAGAAATCTACTCGCAGGTAAGGGGTGGAGTTGTTTCTACAACTCCACGCAACGCCGCAGTACTGGCCATAGTCCATACCGAGAGAGAGGCAGAACCAGCCACAGTCCGTTCCCCAGTTGCATCCCCGCTGCATGGCCGCAGCACGGGCCACAAGCCGTGTCGGTCGGGCAGGACAGGCCACCAGTCGTCCACTACCTGTAGTCGTTCCCCCCAGAGTAGCACCGCAGCACCGGCCACAAGCCGTGCTGGGTACGAGGCAGGACCGGCCATTGTCCGTCCCTCTGCTACTAGTGCTCCCTGATCTACGGTACAGGCCACTAGCCGTACCAGAGTTACAGTCCCCTGTAGGACCACGACGTTGGCCACTAGCCGTGTCGAGCCAGAGGCAGAGCAGGCCATAGTCCGCTCTTCTCCTACAGGAGATACTCATTTCCTTTACGGAGACAGGATAGAGCAAGCTGTGTCTTGCATTAGCCCTGAGTTCCAACGGGGCAGAGAAACTGCTGTGCCGGCCACTAGCCGTACAAGAGAGGCAGGGTTGGCCACAGTCCACTCCTCACCCTCTGTTCCCAGGATATCTCACGACGGGGAAGTCCCTTGCCTGGCCCACCCTGTTTCCTGTGGCCGGGCGGGACTCACCCCCTCCCCTGCAGAGGGAGGGACTGGGAAGGACCCTTTCCCGAAGCCTTGGCAAGGCCTTACCCAAGGCCTTAGTTCCCTTCAGCTCTGCCAGTGTGAGCAGCAGCTGAGGCGGAGCTCCAGCAGACGTAGCAGCCGGCGTCAGGCCGTCGACCACACCCCCAGCCCAAGGTTCCCGTGACGGCAACACCGCCCTCCAGCCATTTCCGCAGTCCAGCCACCCCGGGTTCCAGTACCTTGGGTCCTCAGACATCCCGGAAGCTGCCTCGCACACCAGGGAGCAACTTACCTGCTGGTGGGACCTCTCCGGGCCCGTCCCAGACCCGGCGTCAGACCCGCCTCTTGGCTCTCTTTGGACCAAGCCCTTAGCGGGGAGGCGTGTTTCTCCGTCCACCCTCCTGACGGAGGGATCAACCTTTGGCCCACCAGTGATAGTGAAGAAGATGGACTTTACCAGTGTACGCCTCTTAGACCCGAATATATGTATATGGTCGTATGTGTAACGTGAGTGATTCCTTACAGTGTGTTCTCGTGATTAAGTGACCAGAAAAGCCCAGAGTTTAAGACTGGACGAGCCCACTAGTGATCCTGGTCTACGGTATATCACGAACGGAGTCCCGCGCACCCCCACTTGTGTAATGTCACTCACTCCCCCCCCCCAGTGAATGAAACACCACAGTGACCAAACAGGAAAACTATGTTGTATCGATCGTGCCAACTCCTTGATTATTAATTCTCTCCCTCCCCAGTGTAAAGGCACGCCAGTGTTCGTAAAGCTACCCACACCGTGTCCTTTGGAAACAGCACCCACAAAGTGACCATGCCACCCCTTGTTTATTAATCCTCCCCCTCCCCAGTGTACAGGCACGTTAGTCACCGTGTGTCTAGCCATCTCTGAGTGTTTCCCTAAAATACCGCATTCCCCCCTCTCAGTGCGCTACAGCACGGCCGGCTTCTTCCGTGATAGACTACCAACCAGATTTATATATATCGACATAGTGTTAACGTAACTGAACCCTTGTATCAGTGCCGTCCAGTGCTATACTATATTGGGAAATTGTAATAAGCGTATTTCTGTGTCCAAAGTATAAGTGTAACAGAAGTACCGTAAATACTGGGTGTATTCTACCATATTTTCCCTATGCCGGTATAAAGACAGATTGTAATTCAGTAAAACCGTGGAGTAGACTGTAGCACCAGTCGAACAGGGCAGTACTCCCGAGGTGGATGGAAAGCTGATGATAGGGAGAGCTGGAGCTCCCGTTTCATCAGCCCTCGGGACTAGTTCCCGACCATCCGCCTTTGCTGAACTTTTTCAGTCTCAGTTACACGGAGAGTAGACCAGCATGCTCTCCAGCACAAGTTTCTGTAACTGTCAACACCAAACTACATGCACAGTACACACTACACTACCTTTTCAAAATTAAAAAATGGCAAACTGTAACAGTACCTCAGAGTCCCCAGGGGGGGGAATCATAAATGCCCCCACCATCCGCCCCTCTCCTGGTGATGACTCATGCCTGGAACCACTGTCTGATTCACTTCTTCATTTCTGCAACATTCGCGGCCTTTCTTCTAACTTTCTTTCTGTGGAACACCACCTCTCCTCCTCTAAACCTCACCTTCTTTTCTGAACAGAGACTCAGCTGTCTGAGGCAACTGACAGCAAACCCTTTTCTGTATCCTCCTACTTTCTCTATACTCATTTCAAAGCCAAAGGTGGCTGTTGTGTATATGTACACAATGACCTTTCTTGCTCTCGTGTTCCTGAACTTGATTCTTCTGAATTCTCTACTCTCTGGCTTCGGCTTTCCTGTCATTCTCTGACTAAATACATCTGTCCTGTTTACTTATCGCCTAATTCTACTGACTATCAAAAATTCTTTGACTATCTTACTCCTACAATGGAACACATTCTATCCATTTCTCCTTTCTCTGAAGTCTCCATTCTTGGAGATTTCAATGTTCACCACTGCCTTTGGTTCTCCTCTCTTTTCACTGATCCACCTGGTGAACAAGCCTACACCTTTTCTATCCTTACCTAGACCAGCTAGTACAGCACCCTACCCGTATCCCTGACCGCCTTGGAGAGAGCTCCAACATACTTGATCTCTTCCTTACAACTAATCCTTCTGCTTATACTGTTAATCTTTTTTCTCCGTTGGGCTTCTCCGATCATAACCTCATTATCTTAACATGTCCTATAGCTCCTGTGCGGCCTGGGGATCCTCCAAAGAAACGTCGTCTGTGGCACTTTGGAGCTGCGGATTGGGAGACCCTCAGGCAGTACTTCTTTGATTTTCCTTGGAATGATTATTGCTTCCATGGCCAGGAGCCATCTGCGTGTACCTTACTCATTACGAGGGTTATTCTCTCGGGCATGGAAGCATACATTCCTTTCTCATATCGTTTGTCTAATGCAAGAAAGCCTTGGTTTAATCACGCTTGTTCTAATGCTGTCTGCAACAAGGAGAGGGCCTACAAAAGGTACCTGAGCCAACACACCCCTGAATCACATTTTTTTTATGTTTCTGCCCGGAATCATGCTAAGTCTGTTCTTTGTTCTGCTAAAAATAATTTCATCGGCACTAAATGTTCTCAACTCTCCAACTCGAATTCTTCACGCTCCTTATAGCACCTTGCCAAAAACCTTTCTAACAACTTTACCACTCATCCTTCCCTCCTCTTTTCTACCCTGATGGCTCTGTAGCTGTTTCTCCTACTGATAAAGCAGATCTCTTCGCTCAGCCTTTCTCCTCCAATTCCACCTTAAACGATTCTGGTGCTGTTCCTCCATCACTTCCCACTCTGACTTCCTTATGGCTGACATTAAAATTTCTTCAGCTGATGTATTTACAGCCATCACTGGTCTCAATACTAACAAGGGATATGGGCCTGATGGCGTCCCTCCTGTTGTCCTCAAGAACTGTGCTTCAGTGCTTACACCCTGCCTAGGTAAACTCTTTCGCCTTTGTCTATCAACTTGTACCTTTCCTTCTTGCTGGAAGTTTGCTCTCATTCAGCCAGTCCCAAAGAAGGGTGACCATTCCCAACCCTCTAACTATCGTCCAATTGCTTTAACATCCTGTGTTTCAAAAGTGTTTGAGTCTATTCTTAACAGAAAAATTTTAAAGCATCTTTCCTATCACAACCTTCTTTCTGATCGTCAGTATGGGTTCCGTCAGGGACGCTCCACTGGCGATCTTCTCACCTACCTTTCGGACTCCTGGTCATCCTCCTTTCGGGACTTTGGCGAAAGCTTTGCCATTGCACTTGACATCTCAAAGGCTTTCGATCGAGTCTGGCATAAATCTTTAATTTCTAAACTGCCCTCTTACGGTTTCTATCCTTCTATCTGTGCCTTCATCTCTAGCTTCCTTTCTGGTCGTTCTATAGCTGCTGTTGTAGACGGCCATCGCTCTTCTCCTAGATCTATCAACAGTGGTGTTCCTCAGGGTTCTGTCCTATCACCAACTCTCTTCCTTTTATTCA
This sequence comes from Birgus latro, assembly GCA_018397915.1. NCBI lineage: Eukaryota > Metazoa > Arthropoda > Malacostraca > Decapoda > Coenobitidae > Birgus > Birgus latro. The sequence continues at coordinate 15,703 of JAGKTI010003342.1, forward strand.
TCAATGACCTTCTAAGCTGTACCTCTAACCCTATCCACTCGTACGCTGATGATTCCACCCTTCACCTTTCCTTTCGGTTCCCGCAACGTCCGTCTCAGCAGTTACTTCAGCAAACAAGGGATGAGGCTATGGCACACCTAATGTCTGACTTGGCTCGTATCTTTGACTGGGGTAAAAATAATCTTGTTGTTTTTAATGCATCAAAGACTCAATTCTTACACCTATCAACCCGCCA
>JAGKTI010003342.1:30126-58454 GCA_018397915.1 Birgus latro
TTTTCAAGTTTTGCAGGTGATTTTTAGTAGGCATATATGGGAGACCTTCCTCTACTTGCTGCCTGGCGGTGATATTGCCTGGCCGCATGTGACACCACACACACACACACACACACACACACACACACACACAAATGGGCACATGTGGAAGAAGAACAGAAAGAAGTAGTCAGTTTAAGGGAAATTATTCAGGAAGAAAGGGAAATGAACAAGAAAAAAATGGAAGAAAATGTAGTGAAAATATTGAAGAAAAAAGAGAAAATAGTGAGAGAAACAGTAGAAAGGAACAGATGTGTGATAATATTTGGAAACAGGGAGGAAGAAGAAAAAGTTAGGTCTGTGAGACTCGAGAGAGACTCAAATCAGGTGAGGCAAATATTGGACAAGATCGATCCCGAAGGAAACAAGTGGGAAAAAGAAATTGAGGAAGTAAGGAGGATAGGGCCATATAAGAAAGGGGAAGCAAGACCAATGAGAGTTAAGATGTCTTCAGAAAGTGTTGTAAATGACATACTTAAGGTGACCTGGAAACTAAGTAAAGAGGCAGGAATGGAAAATATTAGTGTAAGAAAAGACTTGAATGAAGAAGAAAGAGAAGTCTTAAAATCTTTGAAGGACCGAGTAAAGGAAAAAAATGACAGGAGGACAGAGGAAGAACGTAAAACTTTTTTTTGGAGAGTGATGGATATGAAGGCAAGGAAGTGGTATGTGAAGAACTAGACGTGAAGGAAACAAAGGGGATGGATATGAATATGAAAAAGAGAAGAACAAATAAAGATAACAACAGTGCAGCAAATCTGAGCATCGTGTATAGTAACGTAGATGGATTAATATCTAAGAAAGGGGAAATTGGAGACTACTTAAATGAAAATAAACCTGTAATTGTTTGCCTAGTAGAGACTAAATTGCCCCGAGATGTCGATATAAAATTATTTGGCTGGAATCATTCTAAGATTTGGAGGAAGGACAGAGAAGGCAAATTTGGGGGAGGAATAGTGATATTAACCCATAATGACCTAAGAGTAAAGGATATAGAAATTGAAAATACTAAGGCTGAACTTTTGGGAGTTGAAATAGAGGACAATTATGGAGAAAAAACGGATGTAATAGTTTTTTATATGCCCCCCAAAACTAGGGCATGGACAAAGGAAGATTACGAACAGTTAATAAGTGAATCCATTATTAGGCTAGAAATGTTAATTGAACGAAGAAATAGAATAATATTAATGGGAGATTTTAACTGTAGAGAAGTTGATTGGGAAAGTATGGATGCTGGGAACAATGAAGAATCATGGGGAAATAAATTAATGGAATTGATGATGGAAAACATGTTAACTCAGTTGATCAAAGAAAACACAAGAATTAGGGGTGTTGATGAACCATCCAGGCTTGACCTACTATTCACAAAGGACCCAAATGATGTGAGGAATATAACCTACCATTGCCCCTTTGGTAAAAGTGATCATCTGGTAATTGAGATGGACGTGGTAGGAGTGAGAGAAGGAGAAAGAGATGAAAAACACAGAGAAAATAGATACAATTATGGGAAGGCAGACTTTGCTTTCCTGAGAAACTTTTTCCAAAATGTAGAATGGAGTAAAATGAATATGATCACAAATGTTGATGAGAAATATGAGTTTTTGATAGAAGTATATAAAGCAGGAGTTACTAAGTATGTCCCAAAATTTTCTGCATCTATGGAAAGGAAGAAAGAATGGTTTAACAACAGATGTAGGATGGCACAAGAGGCAAGAAAAAAAGCATGGAAGAAAGTGAGAAGGTATAGTGAAAGGGCCTGGGAGGAGTACAAGCAGGTTAGAAATGAATATGTAAGGATACGGAGAGAAGAGGAAAGGAAATACGAAAAAGATATTGTATCTAACTGTAAAAAAGAGCCGAAACTATTTAATAGGTTTGTAAATGGCAAAATGAAAGTTAAGGACAGTATAATATGACTGAGGGATGGAGATGAAACATACGAAAGAGAGGAAGACTTGTGTGAAATAATGAACAACAAGCTACAGTCAGTTTATGTATTGGAAGACGAATTTAGGGAGCCTGAAATGGAACCCAGGCTGACGAGAATGACCGAAATTACAGTTGACATGGATGAGGTGCTACAGCTGATGAAGGATTTGGATGTGAGAAAAGCAATGGGACCAGATGGTGTGGCTGGATGGATCCTGAAGGAATGTGCCGACCAGTTAGTGTGGCCAGTTTATGTCATTATCAAAACCTCGCTTGAAAATGGACAGTTACCTAAAGATTGGAAAAGAGCAAGTATTGTGCCAATCTTTAAGGGAGGAAATAGGGAGGATCCACTTAATTATAGACCTGTGTCACTTACTAGTATTGTTTGTAAAATCTGTGAGAAAGTTATTAGAAAAAGATGGATAAAGTATTTAGAAGAAAATGAAGTGATAACACCAAGACAGTTTGGTTTTAGGGAAGGAAGATCATGTATTACTAACCTACTAAGTTTCTACAGTAGGGTAACAGATGTCGTACAGGAGAGAGAGGGATGGGCAGACTGTGTCTATCTGGATCTTAAGAAAGCATTTGACAGGGTACCCTATAAGAGACTATTGTGGAAGTTGAGGACATTTGGAGGGGTGCATGGGAAACTATTAAAGTGGATGGGAGATTATTTGATAGGAAGGCAGATGAGAACAGTAATAAGAGACAAGGTATCACAATGGAGAAATGTGACTAGTGGAGTACCCCAGGGCTCTGTCTTGGCCCCAGTAATGTTTCTGATATATGTAAATGATTTGCCAGAGGGTTTCAATAGTTACATGAGTATGTTTGCAGATGATGCTAAAATTATGAAACATATTAAATGTATTGATAGTTGTAAAGAACTGCAAGAGGACTTGGACAAAATACACAGCTGGAGCCAGACTTGGAAAATGGACTTTAATGCCAAGAAGTGTCATGTATTAGAAATGGGTATAAGTGAAAGAAGACCACACTGGACATATAAAATGGGCAATGAGATGATTAGTAAAAGAAAGGATGAGAAAGATTTGGGAGTGATTATTCGGGATGACTTGTCACCGGAAAAGCATATAAACAAAATTATTGGGGGAACTTATGGATTACAGTACATCCTTCAACTTTGCGAACTTTAACTTTGCGAATCACCAATTTTGCGAGGTAGTTCCAAGTCATTTATTTTTTTAACATTTATGAACTTTGCGAGCGATCACACACTTTGCGAGGTCGAGTGGTGGGCAGGGTGACCAGATTTCTCTAGCTGGAATACGCTAGACAGCAGCTGAAATTATGCTAGATTGGCAAAAATAATGCTAAATCTTTTGTTGCTCTTAATACGTTCGGTTTCTGTTATATTTTATGATTAATATAGTATTATTTCTACGTTTTTAACTGTATACAGTATGCACTCTTATAATTATGAGAGAAGAACATTAAAATAAATAATTACTCAGGTTCTAAAAGTTTATTTGACAAATGTTTGTGAAACATAAGCTGAAACTCTTCCTACCACACTTCACACTTAAGCACTGCAACCTACAGGAGGTACTAAGCAGTAGAGAAATGATGGGCACTGAACCTGCCACAGCCTGAACAGACGGCATCCACAGACTCAGCTGAATAACTGACTTTAGTCAGCCATGGCGGCACCCTGGGTCCCAGCGCCTGTGGATCTGTACAGTACACGTCTACCCTCCTCCAAAGCCCGTGATTTCCTGCTCTAGGTTTGTTAAAAGTATGGACTTTCACAGTTACCATTAATCATATTATATTAAACATGTATCCTGGTCTTCAATCCAGAAACTACTGCTAGCCACGAGTGGTCAGTTATTCTAATCATGCTAAAAATTGTCCTAAGCTTATTAGATTATGCTAAAAATATGCTAGATTTGATAACATGCTAAATTTTGTGCTAAACACACAATTTTCTGGAAAAATATGCTAAAATTAGCAAAATTATGCTAAATCTGGTCACCCTGACTGTGCCTCCTAGTTCGGTGTTCTGCCGCCCCCCATGTTTGTTTACACCACAGTAGTCGCACCCAAGCCTTGCCCCGCCACCAGTCCCGTACACCACGCCAGTCTTCACATCAGTGTAAATATGCATTTTTTTCTTTTTTATGTTTGTAACCTATGATGTTTTCATAATAATATTACTGTACAATACATCAGTCCATGTTTGTTTCATTTATCATCATAAAATTAAGAGGTAGAGTCGAGAGTAAGAGTGGGAAAAAGTGCTTACCTTGGGGTGATGTTGTCCAATTTACCTTTATTGCATATATTTAATTGTTTAAACTTTGCGAATTTCGATTTTGCGAGGTTTTTTGTCGACCATATTTTCGCAAAATTGGAGGAAGCACTGTACTGACCAACATGAGAGTGGCTTTTAATTATATGGATGAGGAAATGTTGAGGGAGTTGATAGTGACCATGATAAGACCAAGACTAGAGTATGCGGCGGTGGTATGGTCACCTCATTTGAAGAAGCATATTGATAAACTAGAAAGGGTCCAACGGATGGCAACGAAGATGATACCGTGTTTAAGGGAACTCACCTACGAGGAGAGATTGGAAAAACTGAAGTTACCAACATTGCGCGAGAGAAGGGAAAGAGGTGACTTGATCACGATATTTAGAAATGTAAGAGAATTAGAAAGGGTGGATAGAGAGGATCTTTTTTTGTTGGATGATGGAAGAACAAGAGGTCATGGCTTCAAATTGAGGAAAAGTAGATGTCTTAATGATCTCAAAAAGTTCAGTTTCCCGAATAGAAGCATAAGTATTTGGAATGACTTAGACGAAGAGGTGGTGCAGGCGAAAAACATTCATGTATTTAAAACTAGATTAGATGAATGTAGATATGGAGACGGGACAACACGAGCTTAGCTCAATTCCTGTATACTACAAGTAGGTAAATACAAATAGGCAAATAGGTAAATATACACACACACACACACACACACACACACACAATGTTGTTAAATACTGTATAGCAGTAAATAATGTAATGACGCAGTGGGTCAAAGAAGAGACACGATTCCGAGGTGATGACACACCAGCAAGATTAGATTTACTGCTAACCAAAGAACCTGACATAATTGAATCTTTGAAATATCTGTGTCCTGTAGGAAGAAGTGATCATGTGGTCATTGAATTCCAGATGATAATAGGGGACTTGGTGCCAAGAGACGAGCTTTATAGGCAGGGAAGATATAACTTTGGGAAAGCAAACTTTGCAGAATTGAGAAAATTTTTCGAAAATGCGGATTGGAGAAAATTCGGACAAATGAGAGATACAGAGGAATTGGGATATCTTTCTAGACCTCTATAATTTGGGAGTGGAGAAATATGTGCCAAGAGTAAGAGGGAAAGAAAACAGGAAAAAGGAATAATTAATAGAAGGTGTATGATAGCAAAAAAAGAGAGGGACATGGCATGGAACAAATGGAGAAAGAGAGGTAATAACAGAACAAAGGAAGAATATAAAAGAACTAGAAACGAATATACAAGGATACGTAGAGAGGAAGAAAGGAACTTTGAAAAAGGTATAACTGACAAATGTAAGGATGAACCCAAGTTGTTTTATAGATTTGTCAATGGCAGATTGAAACACAAGGAAGGAATCACCAAACTGAAAGCAGGAGGAGAGGTCTATAAAGATACAGCAATGCAAGCTGAAATTATGAACAAATGCTTCCAATCAGTTTTCACTAATGAAAGGGAGTTTGTGGAGGGGGGAGGGAGTGACTAGAAATGTAGTGATAAAAGATATAAAAGTGGAAGTCCAGGAAGTGTATAAATTACTGGAAACTCAAGATTTAAGGAAAGCCCCAGGACCCGAATAGAATCTCTAATTGGGTACTGAAGGATTGCAGAGAACAACTGACGGATAAACAGTTTAATTGTGTGTTCTCTGGAAGAGGGGAAGGTGCCTAGGGAATGGAAGAGGGCAAATGTGGTACCAATGTACAAGGGAGGAAACAAGGAAGAACCCCTGAATTATAGACCAGTGTCCCTAACCAGCATGGCCAAAAATTTTTGTGTGAAAGAATCTTGAAAGACAGGTGGAAAAAATATCTGGAAGAGATGAATATTTTGACTGAAAGCCAGTTTGGTTTCAGAAGTGGAAGGTCAAGTGTTTCCAACTTTTTGAGCTTTTACTCAAGAGCGATTGACGTACTACAGGAGAGAGACGGTTGGGTGGATTGTATATATTTAGATTTGGAAAAGGCCTTCGACAAGGTACCCCATAAGAGACTAATGTGGAAATTAGAGTATATAGGACTGAAGGGAAACCTCTTGGAATGGATGAGAAACTTTTTGAGAGGCAGACAAATGAGGACAGTAATAAAGGACAGGACATCTGGATGGAGGGAAGTAACCAGTGGTGTCCCACAGGGCTCGGTGTTGGCGCCAGTAATGTTCCTGATTTACGTAAATGATATGGTAGATGGAGTGAACAGTTATGCAAGTCTGTTTGCTGATGATGCAAAGATCTTGAGGAAGGTAGAGGTTGAAGAGGATTGTAAAATGCTGCAGGAGGATCTGGATAGGATACGTGATTGGAACCGGATGTGGGAAATGAAATTCATCGCAAAAAAAATGTTAAGTATTGGAAATGGGTAAAAGTACCAAGAGGCCATCACTGAATTATTTGATGGGTAATGAACCAATTACAAAAGCGAAAGAAGAGAAAGATCTGGGAGTGCTGGTCCAGGATAATATGTCACCAGAAAAACACATTAACAAGATAGAGAGACATATAAACTCTTGACCAACATAAGAGCGGCATTTCATTACATGGATGAGGAGATGATCCACCCCAGGTTAGAATATGCAGCAGTAGCGTGGTCCCCACACAAAAAGAAAGATATAAACAAGATTGAGAGAATACAAAGAACAGCAACCAAGATGGTTCCCCAGTCTGGCAGATCTGTCATACAGAGAGAGGCTGGAAAGGCTGGATTTGCCTTCCTTAGAGGAAAAGAGAAAGAGGGGCAACGTGATTACAGTGTTCAGGACCAGGATGGGAGTAGACAAAATTGACAGAGAAGATTGTTTGGGTGGGATGAAAGAGTAACAAGAGAACACGGAATGAAACTGAAGAAGCCAAGCTGCTTGAAGGATATCAAGAAATACAGTTTTCCTTACAGATGCATAGACCTGCAGAATAATCTGGACAAAGAGATTGACCGGTCTAAAAACTTAATGAGTTTAAAGCAAAATTTGACTTATCAAAAAACAGAGACGAGACCCCACGAGCGTAGCTCATTTCCAGTATATCACAATTCGGTAAATACAGTTAGGTAAGTACACACACACACACACACCGTTCGCTGGCTCAGCGATAACGTTCTCTTTTGCCATCTGGTAGATGGGAGTTCGCACCTCGCTCAGGTTGCGAAAAGTTTCACCAACAAAGTGGGTGGTTACTGCCCTCCTTGAGCAAGGTGATGGGTGTGTGCGTGTGTGAGGGTCACAGCCTTCCCCTTAGATTGGACTATATGAGCTCTCAGCTCCCTTCCAGGAAGGTAAAAGCTGACTTGCATTGTCACTCGATTTTGTCACCGCTTTCTGACTAGAAGTCTGGGTATTGCAACTGCTACAAATACTGTTGTTATTACTACTTTTACTACAACAACCACTACTACAACTATTATTACAACTACTTTTACTACAACAACCACTACTACATCTATTGTTGCTACTACAGCTACCATTACAACAACTACTACTACAGCTACCACTGCTACAGCTAATGCTACAACTACCGCTACGACAACTACTACTATTACTACCACTACTACTACAACTACTTCCACTACTTCTACAGCTGCTACCACTACTGCTACAGTAGAGTCACGATTTAAGACAAAACGAAACAATGATCTTACAATAACACAGGCATTTAATTTCTCCCATAATTACTTAATAGCACGGTAATACCACTCAATTGCGCAAGAGAAATTGTGGGAAATGGGTGTGTTTAGGTATTGGATTTCCAGATACAGCTCGTGTGTTATGCTTTTGTTGGTTACTGATTGGCTTCCTCGACCCGACCTGACCCACGTGACCCCTGTCCCATACCACCTGCCACAGCCTGCCTCAGTGTTGTGTAGACGGTTGCTGTGATAAGTTTATTTGCTTATTTCCTTGCTCCTCATTTCCTCTCAGAACTCTGAACATGTGATTCCAAAGTAACTTTAGTTAAGCCTAAACACCCTGAAAGTTCTATGAACATAAGAAAAGCATTTATTCTAAGTGAAAGTGTAAAATTGTTGGACCAAGTGGTGTGTGGTGTGGGAGCTTAAATGCAAATGATCAGACAGATATGAGTTGTTGTGTTTACGATGTGGATAGTCTTCTTTGTTGGGAAAAAAAAGTTAATGATGAATGAGCAGTAAAATTCATGTTTTTGCCTTTAGTTCAATGAGTGTGTGGGGAGGGGGGGAGGCTTTGTGCCCGATGTTTGTTATGAACTGACAGTCTTTGGTCAAGAAAATTCAGACCTTATGATATGTGAAAATTCTACGTGTTCACATCACTGAGCTCTATATTATGGAGAGGCTTTCTTTTGGGTAGCACCACGTAGTTTGTGTAACCACCACCATGGGCCCAGGGCAGCGCTGATGATGTTTATCTACACCACTGACGCTCAGATCTTTTGAAATCAGCCAATGGATTCGGAAAATATAGTGCCATGGCCCACTGCTTAGCTTATGTAAGCAACAGTGAAACAGAAACAGCAAGCAAAGAACAATGATCCAATTACGTTACCATTGTGGAGGCAAAGAGTGGTGGTGTTTCAATGTGGCACCCAGAGTTACACGCTTGCTATGGAGGTAGCCTCTCCATATTATAGAGCTCAGTGGTTGACACACATAGTTAGGTAAGGTAATTATGTGAGTTCAGGTCTTGTGAATTATACTGTCATACAAATTATACTGCTTGGCTGACTTGCTTATTTTTCATGATTACTGCATTCGTGTGTGTCTGAAGTGAGACGCAATCACTCCGTGCTGATGACTTCTTTACAGCTGTTTTTTTTCCTTTATTGTTGGTGACTATTGGCTTTCAAAAATAGTTTCACTGCATTTTTTTTTTTTTTAATGGATGCCGAAAGTCATTCCTGGCAAAATGTGTGTGATGCTGGGCGGCCATTATTCACGTGTTGTTTAGGTCAAAAGCTTGATTGATAATAAGGACTTTCAAGAGACTTAGTGGGAATCCTTGGCAATTAAACTTTTTATGGGGAGTAGGCTATTAGCGGGCAAAACTAATCGGTTAGGTTAGGTTAGAATGCAGCATGCACTGATGTGTCCAGTCAGTGAGATTGTATCCAGACACACTGTCTTGGGTGTCTTAAGGCAGACATATTTATAATGATCTATCTATAATATATTTTTAATGAAAAATATAAGGCTCCTAGAACCTAACCCTCTATTTTACAAATAAATATGTCACGTTTTAGCACGAATTTGATTTTGCACGAGGTTCTGCATAACCTGTCTAGTGTTGTATGACGACTACTGTACAATACTACTACTTATACTAATACTACTACTGCATGAAACCCCCCCCAAAAATATTGTGAACAAAATAGGTATACACGTACTGTCCATAATCGAAAATACAGTACATCCTTCAGCTTTTCGAATTTTAACTTTGTGATTCACCAATTTTGCGAGGTTGTTCCAAAAGTCATGTATTTTTTAACATTTATGAACTTTGCGAGTGATCACACACTTTGCGAGGTCGAGTGGTGGGAGAGGTGTCTTCCCCCACTACTTTGCCACCCCGAGTAGTGACGTCATGGTTCATTGGGCGTACTGAGCCTCCTAGTTCAGTGGTCTGCCACCTCACCTCGTTTGTTTGCACCTGTTTCCAACCAAGGTCACTGACCCTCACAATTTCGGCAGATATTTCCACACCTTGCTGTGTTTTTTCTGCCTCTCTCATGAATTCCCCGAAGTTATAATCATCACTGGGGTCATCAGAATGAAAAAGGTTAGGGATGCTAGGATCGCTGGCTGCTTGGGGAGTGGTGGCAGGACGGCTGGTCGATGGGGCAGGGTCTCTTGGGGTTCTCATGAATTTTGTGATTAGAGACTGCTTCCTCTTGTTAACCCCATCTCTGTGGAGGTCAGCATAAAAACGAAGCGGCCGAGAATTAACGATGCATAATATTCTCGCCATCATTGACCAGCTGAAAAATACCATCGTGAACAATGAATGTGATCAATTTAGGGCTCAGGAAGCATGCCACAGTGTTGACAGGGCCCTTCGTTTTTATGCTGACCTACACAGAGATGGGGTTAACAAGAGGAAGCCGTCTCTAATCAAATTCATGAGAACCCCAAGAGACCCTGCCCCATCGACCAGCTGTCCTGCCACCCCTCCCCAAGCAGCCAGTGATCCTAGCATCCCTAACCTTTTTCATTCTGATGACCCCAGTGACAATTCTGACTTTGAGGGATTCATGAGAGAGGCAGAAAAAACACAGCAAAATGTGGAAATATCTGCCGACAGTGATAGTGATGACTTAGGCCCCGCGGAGCCACAGTAGCCAAGCGTCGCCCCGCCACCTGTTCCGTACACCACGCCAATCTTCACATCAGTGTAAATGCATTTTTTTTTTTTTTATGTTTCTTACCTATGATGTTTTCTCATTAATATCACTGTACAGTACATCAGTTCATGTTTGTTTCATTTATCATCATAAAATTAAGAGGTAGAGTCGAGAGAAAGAGTGGGAAAAAGTGCTTACCTTGGGGTGATGTCGACCAATTTGCCTTTATTTCATATATTTAATTGCTTGAATTTTGCGAATTTTGATTTTACGAGGGTTTTTGTCGACCATATTCTCGCAAAATTGGAGGAAGGACTGTACTGTATATTCCACTATAACAAAAAAATTTTCCCAGTGATTTAGACTTTTTCATCATAATAAATATACACACACAAAACCTTTCAATAAAGAATAAGGCATTGATTTCATCATGAAACAAACTTTCTTCTTCCATTATCCACGTAAATAGACAGAGCAGTGGCATGAGGCATCATGTTTCCTTCTCCCTTCACCCTTTCTCCACTCCAATATTATTTTTAACTAACAATTTTTTTTTCCTGTGATTTGTACTTTCTCATTATAAACATACACACACAAAAACTTTCAGTAAAGAATAAGGCACTGATTTCATCATGAAACAAACTTTCTGCTTCCATTATTCATGTAAATAGACAGAGGGGTGGCACGAGGCTTGACGCACTACGTTTCCTCCTCCCTCCCTCCTGCATCTCCTCTCTTTCTCCACTCCTTACCTCCTCTTCCATCTCCTCATCTGTGCCAGTATCCCCCTCTCTAGGATCATCAATACCCTCTGAACCATTCCCATCATCAGAAATAGCAGCTGAATGTACGGGGGGGAAACAATGGGTGCACAGTAGAGGAGTCACGTCCTCCACCCTCCTCACATGACATAAATATCGACACTCATTATGGCGGTTGCTTTCCTGAGAGGGAAGAGTCACTTTCTCTATTCAGAATTGGCGATAATGTCACCTCGAGTTCTTTCCCTGTTGCATTGTCATTAAGGCCTTTTCTTTTCTGGCTTTTGGACTTCATTGGTGTTGAAGTTGGCGGCCGCGGGCTCGCACCCGAGGATCCGGGCACAGGAATTTTTTTTTGCGTAGGTCTGTCCATGACAGAGGCACGCAAGCAACTGGAGTGTGACTGAGATGCATGCTGGACGGTTGCCAGTGACTGCGTGTGGTGGAAATAACCAGCTGAATATTCAAACAAGGGCATTCATTACTAGATCATGTATATATGTCACCTGGATGGCCCCGGGAGGACATGTATATGTGACACCCGGACAGTATGGGTTAAAGATTACTTGTTATGACTAGGGCACAAGGATCTGGATCATGTGAGAGCAACTTTACAGCAGTTTGCAACCACGAAGTCCTCTGTAAGCCTTTTTGGTCTTTGTTTTCCTACATTGTCACCCCCTGTTATCATAATCTTCCATAATGAACCTTTGAGAAAAGCTTTAGCCTACTAAGCCTTTAGACAATCAGCAATGACCTCATTCACCATGAGCATGCTGGGTGTGATCCTCTTTGCCCACACTGAGAGGAAGCACCACTTTTCAAATGTGTCGGCATTATGTGAAGGCAGCTGTGCTCCTGTGCACTGGGACAGTATTGTTACGATGGAAGAGTTGAGAGGTAGGATGGGACTGGAGTGTATTGGTGTTGTGGTGAGGAGAGGTAGGCTGAGGTGGTTTGGACATGTGGAGAGGATGGGGGATGATAATTGGGTACAGAGGGTGAGAGGTGTTAATACTGGGGGAGGGGTTGGGAGGGGTAGACCGAGAAAGACATGGGACGAGGTCATTAAGTGTGACTTAAGGGTTAAGGGACTGAACAGGGAGGCTGCCAAGTATCAAGCAGCGTGGAGAGCCGCCATTAGGTGACCAAGGCCGATGCGTGCAAGCATGTTGGAGCCTTCAAAAACGAAATGAAACGATGTGGCAAGCTTTAGGATTTTCAGTAGTCATGGAGTTAGCAATATCTAGTGAAGTAAAATGTCCAAAGTATTATAAAGTGTGGTGGAACTATGAGGACTAGCACTGTTAAAGTGTAGTAATACTGTACAGAACTGCATTGCAGTTCTAATCACACATATGCTGGGCCATGGGCAGTAACCCTATCCCCTCTGAGTTGGGCACAGCTTAATTGGGCAAAGTATACTAAAGCAGCAGTGGCTTCCTAAGATAGGTGAATAGCCAGGTTTTGAGTGGCTTTCAAGGTTAAGTTTTATGACACACCCACTTATGGACCCAGTTTTGGTATCCCATATTTTTTCTGATGATTTTTCATGTATTTCTGGTGATTTTTGATGGTCACCTGTTGGAAATGCTTGTTTTTGGTGTGGGAGGGGATGGGGAAGGTGGGCGAAGATGCTGCAACAGGGCATTTATGATAAAAATGATTGTCAGACACATTTGAAACACCTGAAAGCCATCAGAAAAATGGAAGTCAGTACAGTAATAAAATAAAGGCATGAGTTAAAGAAAAAAAAATGGTTTCACTGCCTGAACATTTTGCTACCAGTGTTGTTGGATTTGCTGAAATTACATAAAGCCGGGTATGTGATAGGTGTAATATGTAGTAACTATGTTATGGATGCATGAATTTCCATTTTGTGTAAAATTAAGGAGACAATGGTTTACACTAACTACAGTTAGGCCATTAAATGTCAGTTTGACATGCAGTTATTTTAGAGAATGATGAATTTACCCTTCTTACACATTCATTGCTCTTGTGCATTTCTCATCTTCTCTTTTATCCTTCCACTTTCTTTCCTTTTGTCCTTCTGTTACTTCTGTACCCTTCTATTATTCCTTTTCTTGTCACATCCAAAGGTTATAAAAGAAGTCAATAGAAGAGGGAGTTACTGAAGTATGCATAACAAGGAGAGTCCATCAACACTCATACCAGTGTTTACACAAGCATGCACAGGGGACATGAGTTTCATGTGGGACAGGGATGGGTTATTCTCTCTTTCTCTCTCTGTCTTCTATTTTAATTACAGTACTTGTTTTCTTTTTAATTTCAGATACCTGAAAAATGAGTGACCAAAACACTTCAGCATCTCCAAGTATTCCAGTTCAGAAGACATCAACTTCAGATCAAGGTCTTGTCAGGAAGTTGCAATCATCCCAAACTGGCCAGAATACTAGTGGAGGATGGGTAAAGGAGGCTATACCCCTTGGAGCACCCACAAATGAGAGGCCAAGGGCAAGTGTTAGAGATCCAGTTGACCCTAATGCCTCCAAAGGCTTTGGTTCTCATAATACAAAACATTTAGTTGGAGATGCAAATACCGTACTCATAAAAAACATAGCAAACATTCCTCTACCTTCTCAGCCACCACCTGCATCAGTTTGCCCTCCAAAACCCCAGGCTGTTGTTGCTCAGCTTCCAGCAGAGCTCTCACATCATGCAGAGCAAACAGTTGCTTCCCAGAAAGTGGAAGGATCAGTTACAGGGATGGTTATTCCATCCGAGTCTCTAAAATCTGATAAAGTTGCTCTGCAGTCTCAGGTCAGAGTAACAACAGAAATGGAGTTGGGTGGTCAGAATGCAAATAAGATTTCAGCAACAGAAGAAAAGGATGCAAAACAACATGTATATACTTCATCTCAGAATGTGACTCTACAGAGTAGATTAGAGTCTGTTGCAGCACCAGTTACAGCTAATGAAAGTGTGAAAGTTGTCTCAGGAATATCACTCCCTCATCATTCAGAAGGACTTTCATCTTTGGTGTCCTACTCTTCATCTTCTTCAGAAGCATCACCATCAGAAAATAATTGTCAGGATGAGCAAGAAGACAGTAACTCTTCTGTAGCAGGGGAGCATTGTGACACAGATGACAACAGAAGCCAACCCATAAACTCTAAAGCAGAAGCAGAAGCTAAGACTGCTGCAGAAAGTGTACAAATGGAAGGGATTTCCAAAGAGCCAGCGGGAAAAATACAAGATAAATCATTTGAATCATTGATCACTGCCAATGAGTGTCAGAATGTAAAAATTTCTTCATTAGTTGGGAAAGCTGAAGGTATTCCAGACACCTTTCATACAGTAGTTACAGACTTGAAGGTATGTTTAAAACAGGGGACAGAGACTGCAGTTAAGGAAGTAGCAACAGTAGCAGTTGAGGATATTGAAATGAAACAGGTGCTTGAAGGTCATAGTTTGTCTCAGAATGTTGAAAATATACAGGTAGTAGGGTTAATTTCAAAGGAGAAGAAAGATAAAAATCACTCAGAATTATTAATTGAAGAACCAAAGGTGCCATCAGTCTTGGGAACCACTGAGGTATCAGAAAAAAAATACAAGGAAGGGGGTGTTGCTCAACAGGATCAAAAGTACAAGGAAGGAAGTGTTCCTGACCAGGACCAAAAATGCATGGAAAGTAATGTTTGTTATCAGGGACAACATGACAAGGATGATAGTATTCTTAGCCAGGACCAGAAATATAAAGAGGACAGTGTTCCTCACCAGGAACAAAAAGACAAGGAAGATAATGTTCCTCACAAGGAGCAAAAGCTCAAGGAAGATAGTGCTCCTCACCATGTACAGAAATACAGTGAAAATTATTTACCTCTCCAGGAGCAGAAATACAAGGAAGATATTGTTCCTCCCCAGGAGCAAAAATACAAAGAAGATAATGTTCCTTATCAAGAGCGGAAGTTGGATGAAGACAGTGTTTCTTACCAGGAGCAAATAGAAAATAGTGCTTCTCACCAGGAGCTAAAAAACAAGGAAGATTGTGCTCTTGACCAGGAGCAAAAAGTCATGGGAGATAGTGTTCCAGACAAGAAGCAGAAATACAAGGAAGGTAGTGTTCTTCACCAGGAAGAAAACTGCAAGCAAGAGAACATTCCTCAACAGGACCAGATTTCCACGAAAGATGGTGTTCTTGACAAGGACCAGAAATTAGGGAATATGCAGAGACAGCCAGTAACTGAGCACACTGTCACTTTAATTCCCAAACCAACTGTCAGTGAAGTTTCAGTATTATCAAATAAAGGTAGTGAGCAGGAAACTACTAAAAATCCCTCCATAGAAGACCCTCTCTCTGAAATGAGTATGGAACTGTCCTCTGAAGATGATATTAAAAAGCCAGAGATGATTTCTTTGACTAAAAATGATGTTCCATTGGACTCAGAGGTTAGGAGGGAACAAAAGAGAAAATTGCCTGTTGAAGATGTAAATGAATCCTCAGGAGAGAGTCGTGGTGATGAAATGGAATTACCAGAGAAGAGAGCAAGAGTAGAAGAGTTATCTGATTCTTCACAACTGCTACATCAGACAGCGGGGAAAGAGAGAAGTTCAGGAAGAGAACAAACCTCTAGAACAGTAGAAGAGGAGGCAGAAGAGGATTATGTGGAAGAAGAGTCTGGAAGAGAGAACACTGAAGAGGTTAGGCAAGCTGTTTCCAGTGAACAGTTTTCTTTGATTGGTAATATAGAAGTAGACAGAATTGAGAACATGACTTATGATCAGATGGAAAAGAATGATGAAGAGAGTAGAGATGGTTTGGAGGAAGGTGGTGAGGATGTACAAAGCAAAGATGTCAGTGATGACTTGAAAGAGAAGGAGGATACCAAGGATGATGAGGATATATCAACACCATCAAAAAAGAGAAAGAAGAAGAAGAAGTCCTATGAACGACCAAGAGGAGAGGGTGGCAAGTTCATGAAGGAGAAACCAGGTATGTATTCTTTCAGGTCACCCTTTTAGTCATTGAAATAAGTACACCTTTTTTTTTTTTTCTGCCATAGTATCATTAACCCCTTCATAAACATAACATAAAAATGATGCCATGCTTCCTCTCAAAGAATCTCCATATTTAGGTTGGCCTTGGTACAGCTGATGTTGTCTATTGCCAGATGGCTTAATCCCATAAGGGGTGGCTACAAACAAACCTCCTCGATGTCTCCCTGTCCCCTGTCATCTCACTGCCCTGTACCCAGCTCACACCCTCCTGTCTCATATACCTCTCTGCTCCACCCCTCCATCTCATCCTTGGCCTCCCCATCCCTCTCTCCCCCTCCACCTTACTCACATACACTCTTCTCATCCATCTCTCACTCTCCATCCTCTCCACATGGCCAAATCACCTCAATGTGTTTCTCCTAATGCTTCCCATTACATCCACATCCACACCACAATGCTCCTTCACTTCTTCATTTGTCTGTCTGTCTCTCCATGTGACTCCACATGCTCTTCTCAAATAACTCATTTCCACTGCTCTCACTCTTGATTTCTTTCCCCTCAACAAGGTCCAAGCTTCGCATCCATATATTATTGTTGGTATCACAATACTGTCATGCAGTAACTTTTTCTCTTCCATGCTCACTTCCCTGTTTCTTATCACTGCTTTCAAGGAACCAGCAACCTTTCTTCCATGTTGTACCCTTTCAAGCACTTCACCCTCTAAACTTCCATCCTTACTCATCACACTACCCAAGTACTTAAATGCACTCAAATGTAACATTTCCTCCTCATCTAGCCTCCGTGTACATCCACTGACTTCATTTATCTCGAATAGTCCATGGGCCAGTGGCAGAATTGGTACCAAAAAAGGAACTAAAAATTTTTGCTACTGGTGCTTAGGGGGCCTCAGACTATTGACAAAAATGCATGATGGCCATTGCAGTCTGGTAGCTTAAACCTTGCATGGGCGTTTTTTCAAAATGGCCGCCATGCAGATTTTGAGTCTCCATAACTCAGTAACTAATATGTCATGGTGTCTACAGACATGTTTTTGAGGACAACAGTTGCAATGAACAAATTATTTTTCATCTTTGGCTGAATTTTTAGCTGATACTACCTACAGAAACTTATGTATGAAGCACTCCTGAGACTGGCCTGGAAAGGTTTCTTTCCATGGCTAGGAGAATTCCATCCTGTGGATCTGCAGGTGCTCCCTGATGTTGTCAGTTGTATAGAAGAGCTCCACGAGATCCCTTGCTCTGAGATCTTTGAAGCCTTCCATCACCATCCAGCTTGCGTTCAGATCGCGAGACAGTTTAATGAGTATGTGGACTTGCTTCGGTGCCACAGTGGAGATCTTGCAGCTTTCTGGATGTCCTACATTGATTTAGTGGACTTAATGTTGGGACTACTGAGGGCATCTAGAGAAGGGGATTGGTTTCTGTACCTCCACCCAAATCGTTCACTCATCCCATGGTGCTTTTCCTATGGCAAGCAGAACTATACCAGAAGACCACCCAGCTATATATGAACATTTTCAGAATGGTGGTATCTCCGTTAAGATTGGAGACAGCAATCTGTTTGGTCGCATACCTGTTGATCAAATTATTGAAGAAACAGTGAGTAAGGTCACCCAGACTGCAGGAGGCATCACAGGGTTCAGCAGGAAATCGGGAGCAGTTAGCAAATACTACATCACTACTTGGTTTTGCAGCACATGCAGGAGGCAGTTGAGAGAGCTGATTGACTTGCAGAGTCCAGGAATTTGCCATGCAGATTTAGAACCCTCACATATTGAAAGGGACGAAGCCGATGTAGAATCAGTTGTGGAAATATAAGAACACCAGTTGACAAATCCTTTGCAAGATGAACCTTCAGATATGGTCAACTTATCAACTGCAGTTCTAGCACCACCAGATGTTGCCAAGGACTTATTACAAGCCAAAGATAAAGGAGAGGTGGCCTATGAAAGATTTCAGAAAGACAGGCTATGCCCTGGAAGGACCAAACAGCTTCACAATAGATTGCCAAGGCTGAAACTAAAAACATTCAGCAGTATGAAAGGATCAACAAAATCCAAATTACAGAACGAGGAAGTGGTCTTGAAGGCAGATTGCAGATTATTTGGCCATATGGTGCTGATTGCTACCAGCAGAAATCTCAATATGCATGAAGTCTCAAAGCACCCTCTAGGTCCCCTGCTCTGGGCTCTAGCCAACGGCTATGGTACAACGAAAAAGGCGAGTAAAGCTGCTTTAGCTAGAGAACTTGAGAAGAAAGTAACACCAGCTGAAACAATTCCAAAGCCTTCAGCAACCATACTTGATGGCATGAGTGTACTTCAGAAGATGCACGGCGAAAACTATACCTTCGCCGAGCTCTCTGACCAGCTGTTTGGTCTTATTAGAAATGCAGGAAATGGAAGTGATAGATGTTGTGTTCAATGTTTACAAAAGCAAATCGATCAAAGCTGCTGAGAGAGCAAACAGAGGATCAGCTGAAGGTGTTGTGTTTTCATCCATTATGCCTAAGAACCGTATTAAACAGTGGCGTCGTTTTCTTTCTTGCCCTTTGAATAAAGCCAAATTAATTGAGTTCCTTGTTGAAGATTGGAAGAGACCTGATATGCATGAAAAGCTGCAAGATACTGAGTTGTATGTAACCTGTGATTGCCAATGCTTCAAAATTTCAGCAGAGGGCTGCGAGGAATTTGAGGAACTCAAAAGCTCACAGGAGGAAGTGGATGCTCGTATGTTTCTGCATGCAAAGCAAGCAGCTGCTCTCTGAAGTTCAGTTATCATTGTTGCTGATGACACTGATGTGCTGGTTCTAAGCCTGGCATTCCAAAATCAGATCAGCTGCAACTTGTATATAAAGTGTGGCACCAGAACAAGAACAAGAATTCTTGATATAAAGAAAATGTGTGCAGTTGTTGGCCAGGAAATGTGCCATTTACTTCCAGGGATGCACGCTGTACTGGATGCTATACTGTTGGTGCTTTCTCAGGCCACGGCAAGCTGAAGCCATTAAAACTGCTTCTTGAGAATACCTCATTCCAGGAAGCATTTACAGATTTGGGACAGAGATGGCAGCATTCAGATGACATATTTCAGGTACTTGAGAACTTCACTTGCAAAATGTATTCTGCATGGTCATCCGTTGCTGATGTCAACGAACTATGGTACAACCTACTCTGGGCCAGGAGAGGGGATGTGGAGTCTGGCTAGCTTCCCCCGTGTAAAAACTGCTTGTACATGCATGCTCTGAGGGCCAACTTCCAGTCTGCAGTGTGGCGTAGGAGCCTAGAAAAGTCGTCTTGAGATCTCTAACTCAGAAGATAGTCATGGCTGGAAGACTGCTGAGACTGGTGATCTCACAATCAAGTGGATGACTGAATCTCCAGCTCCAGAGGAGGTTCTAGACCTTCTTGCCTGTAAATGTAGACGAGCATGTAAGGCTCCAGAGTGTGAATGCTTCATGAATGGACTCAAATGCTCAGAAGCTTGTTATTTACAGGACATTCCAATATGGCTGATGAGGTTGATAGCAAGATCATGATATGTCTGATGAGGAGGTGTGAATCATTGAACCTGCTACCTTTTCCTGCAAATATGTGAAAAACTCTTGTGTTTATTTCAGCATGAATCTGAAATCTAATTTTAACCTCTGTAATTCACATGTTAGAGTTGAGATATGTATGAGTAAAACATTTCATTGAAAAGTCCACCATGAAAAAGAAATCCATTTTACACTATGTTAAACTCATCAGACATTGTCTCAGAAATTTAATTTAATCTGCAGTTTGTAAATGTAAATTTTATGCTGAAGTAAACTTCATTAAACATGTAAAATATTTAGGCACAGTGCTCCTGAGTCAGAATAAGAACTTGTAATACCAATAAACAGTAACAACGATTTGTATGTTCAACATGCATTATCGATACATTAACCCCTTAACCACGGGTCGTAAATTTCGTGACGGTCGGGTGCAATGGATCATACCGCGGGGCGTCACTTGAGTGACTGTATTATTTTTAATTCCCCCGGGCTTTCAGGTGGAGACTTGTATCATCTATCAGCACTGCCAATGTCCAACAATAGTCAGAGCTGCTAATGTCATCAATACTCCCATCCATTGTTGACAATTTAGCCATTTTCCCCCATTCTAGACTCCCCTCCCTACCTTCACTCCATTACCCTCTCGTGTCGTCTGCTCAGCCGCTCTGCGCTAATTAAATCTTCCCCAGATTTTTCCACTGTTTTCATCCATTGAAATGATCCCTATGCCCTATTCTTATACAAAATAATATATATATATATATAAAATAAGGTAATTGATAGTGCCATACACCTGGAATTGGCTAATTATCACTTGGGAATTTGCTAATTTCCCCTGCTTTTTTTCCCCGTGAAATATGCCATATGAGCTACTCTCGTAATATAAATGTATATAAGAAAGGAAGGGAGAAGCCCGAGTGATATTTATATTCACCTGGAACCACCTAATTTATTATGTATTTTCTAGATTTCCTACAACTTATTTCTTAGCATATACATTAGCAACTAACATTTTCAGCTCTTCGCTACCGAGATACAGTCAGTTTGCTCTGGTCCTTCACATTGAGATGACGCTCCTCCATTTCTGCCGCTTTTGCTCCCATTAGAAAAGGCCCTGTGACCTCTACCCCTTCTAAACACCGTGTGGGAAGTGGTAAAGGACTGTAGATATATATAAGTGTAATAAAGTGCCAGAAATAATAAAGTGTGAGTATGTAAATGAGTAAGAAATGACAGAATACAAGCGGCGAATTAGCACGAGTGGGAGGCTCGTACCAGTTGGTCATATTTCAGCTGCTGGCCCACGGACTAGAAGACCATAACTTTACTCTTCCCTACATTCACCTTTAGATTCTGTTTCTTACACACCCTCCCAAGCTCATCCACCAAGCCGTGCAGCTCCCCTTCGTCTTCTCTTAACAACACAGTATCATCTGCAAACAACAGTACAGGGAGTTTCCAAACACGCCCTCTCTCATTAGGGCCAGTCCAACATCCACTGCCCTACCTTGTATCTCTTTTATAACCCCATCCATATACAGATTGAACAACCATGGAGACATGACACATCCGTTTCAATCCAACCTTCAAATAGAAAAATTCACTCAGTTCATTATCCACACGCACTGCAGCCGTAGCACCTGCATACATGCTCTTCACAGCATTAAACAACTTCCCATTTACTCCATACATTCTTAATACTTTCTGCAATCCTTGTCCATCCACCCTGTCATAGTTAAGGCCACATGCAACTTCTCTCCCTTCTCTAGAAACTTTTCCACTAAAGATCTAAGAATGAATATCTGATCTACACAACCTCTTCCCATCCTAAAACCTGTATTAAAGAATGAAGGTATAAGTGTTAAAACTAAAAGAATTTTTATGATAGATTTAAAATTTCTGTCTCTAACTATTTGATGTGATTTAGAAACTCATTAAAGCTCAAAATATCCCCTGACCTCCACCTGTCTCAGACCATCCTTTATCAGTTATTTTAGAATAAGTTTGACCTAAACTTAGAAAGATTAAAATCAGAAATAAATGGTAAAAACCACATTCAACCTGAGAACACTACGAAAGGATATAAACTAAGAGAGTTTAACTTGAAATTTAGGTTCATAATGTTTAATAATTAACCTGTTAAACCCCCTATAATCCTAATTAATAAAACCAAATTTTTTATAAAAGGAGAAAGACAAATAACATAAGCTCAGGAAAAATTAATCATCGGCTCCACTTAGAATAGCTCCTCTTCTTAAAGCTAACATAGAAATTATAACAGAAGATGAATCACTAATACTTCTAAATCTGGCTAAATTAAATTCCCAGCTATAGAATAGGAAATTAAACGAAAAGTATAACATTCCGTTAACATAGTTGCAAAAATATAAAGAAATGAAATTACTATTAATTCACCTTATAAAAGTAATTTCTGAAATAAGATCTCTTGAATAAAATCCTGCTAAAAAAGGAGTCCCACATAATGCTAAATTTGCAAGATTTATACACATACAAGTCATTGGTATAGAGATTACTAATCATCCTGTAAGCTGAATATCCTAATATTCTTTTACATTATGAATTATAGCTCCAGCACATATAAATAAGAGAGCTTTAAATAATGCATGAGTTAAAAGATTTTAAAAAAGCAAGATCTTTAAACCCTAAAGACAAAATCCATAACACTACTTAAGTTGACTAAGAGTTGATAAGACATGTGATTTTTTCAAATCATATTCAAAATTAGCTCCAAGCCCAGACATAAACATTGTTAATGAACTGAAACAATAGAAGAGTAGTAAAAATTGTTTTAGACAAAGCAGGTCTAAATCAAATAAGCAAATAAACTCCTCGTGTAACAAGAGTTGAAGAATGAACTAATGCTGAAACCGGAGTTGATGCAGCTATAGCAGCAGGAAGCCAAGCAGAAAAGGGAATTTGAGCTCTTATAGTCATCTCTGCTACAATAATAAGTCTTTTTATTAATAATGTATAATTATCAATTAAAGAAAACACATAAAAAATAAAGTTTCAACCCCCGTCAACAAACATACGAGCAGTTCTTAATAGAATCGCCATATCTCCAACTCGATTAGATAAAACAGTCAATATTCCAGCATTCGCAGACTTTTTATTTTGACAGTAAATTACTAAAGCATAAGACACCACCCCCAAACGATCTCATCCTAAAAGAATGCTAATTAAATTTGGACTAATAATCAAGAAAACTATAGATAGAACAAAAGCTAACACCAAATATATGAATTGATTGAAATTAACATCTCCCTCTATATACCTTGCCCAATAAAAAGAACCATAGCAGAAATAAATATAACAAACCATATAGAGATTAAAGACAATCAAAAAAACTATATGTTACAACAATGGAAGATGAATTAATTGTCAAAATTTCCCACTTAGTAACATAGCATGTTTTGTCAAACAGACAAAAAAGAGATATATTATACAGTGAAATTAAGGAGAAAAACATATGGTAAAAAAAACTATCCTTGTTAAATGTATCAAAATTTTTCAAATCACGGTTTAGGTTAAATCCTTATTTCTTTAACGCCACAAACTAACGTTTTAACAGTAAACTACCCAAACAAAGACACATTCAATACAAAAATCTACCATAAATATTCTTCAACTACAAATTGGGTATAATTAAATTCCTTTTTAAAATTAAAATATTCAAAGGAATTCAATGAGGCCTCAGAACCAAATATTCCCGAACTTTTCCTGAACAACAAGAATATAGAGCTCTAGAAAATACACCACGTTGAGTAAGTGAGTAAAGATATAAAGTATAAGCTGCTCTGAAAAAAAGAAAGTAAACTACTTCCTAAAGCAGGCAGCTTATTTCAGCTAACTACCCTTATCTATCTATCTATTGCCAGACGCCTCAATCCCGAACGGGGTGGCCACAAACAAATCGCCTCCATGTCACTCTGTCCCCTGCCATTTCACTTATAATTAGATTAATTTCTCCCAGCAAATTAATAGAAGTTGGTGCAGCTATATTTCTGAAAAAGTTAATACTAAAAAAACTAATGGAGATAAATTAACTAATAAGAATAACCTAGGAAAATTCGAGGTAAACATAATTTTTACTCTAGAAATAATAATTAACCCATATAATCCAAACGCTCAGCAAAATCAAAACATAACTCAAATAATCTGTACCCAGCGTAAACCCTAAATTGTATATAAAGAAATCTATCTATCTATCTATTGCCAGACGCCATAATCCCGTAAGGGGTGGCCATTTGACTCTATTTGTTTTACAGGGAGGGGCACTAACCCTCCACCAACCCACTTGTTGACATGTACGGAGCACATATGGTTTGGTTATATGGTTACCACCCAGCATTGTAAATGGTTTCTTGGCCTACAGGAAACTATTTGGCTTGTCACTCAATGTAAAGCCACTTGTAAAGGAAAGAAAAGCAATCAGAAGTGACAGGAAAGATGGGAGAAATAGGAAGAGAGGAGGGCAGTCACAGAAAAAGAATGATAAAGGCTAAGGAAGAAGTAGGCAGCACTACATCAAATGATGGATGATGGTTGCCACCACCTACCACTAATAAAGAAATCTTGATTATAAAAAACAGTAAACAAAAACGATACAACAAGAATTCCTGTTTGATTCAAAGACCAGTCCCCTACGAATGTTATTAATACTAAAAACATAAACAAATATTTTAACATTCTTATATGTTATAATATGTTAAAGGCTCCAAAATAATCATTCCCATGAGAACGATTGATAGAAACCAGACAGATGGAGGACCCACTGAATAGTAGTTCCATTGTACAAAGGAAGAGAGAAGTGTATGACAGTTATTGGGATATTTGTCTCAGCATAATGGGGGAAGATACAGTGTATGAGGTCTGTTCAGAATGTATGCGACCTTAGGCTCTAAAACAATTATGTAGCTAACATGTTGAGTTAGGACCTTAATCCCACTCAAAGTAGGCCCCTTCTGACTTGACATATGTAGCCCAACATTCTTTCTACTTCCTGAAACATTTTTCAAAGTTGGTTTTCAGAGTCTCCTGCAGGTGCTTTGTCACATTCGTCATAATTTCTACTCAAATCGGAAACCCTTCAGCGACGTTTTGAGCTTGGGGAATAACCAAATGCCGCAGAGAGGCATGTCCATTGAGTAGAGAGCCTGCCAGTCTGCCAGACCTGCAGGATGTTGTGCATGGCCAAAATACCTGAATCAATTGAGAAGAATAGGCAGGGGCATTGTCATGGTGCAGCTTCCAACTTGCTGCTTTCCAAAGGTCTGATCTCATCCGCCAAACTGCATTATGAAGACGACAGACAACGTCGAGCTAGTAATGTTTGTTGACAGTTTGCCCTTCTGGTGCACAGTCGAAAAAAAATGCCAACATGCGAGTGCATTTCAGCTTGCTGTAGACCTGTCGTGCTTTTTTTGGCCGGGGCAACCCTACATGCTTCCAGTGGAATGACTGTGCTCTTGTTTCTGAGTCATACCCATACACCTAACTCTCATCTTTAGTGATACAGTCTTCAGAAAGTCTGGATCGCAGTTTGCACACTCCAATATTTTTTTTTTTATTTTTTTTTTTATGTGTCTGACTCTGGGCATAGGCTTCACAGCCTGGTATCATGGCCCAGCAGTCCTCCTACATACCATACACCTCTACATGTCACCACTTCGGCACTAACACCCACCGTCCATATTGAATACATGCTAGGGCTGTCTCATACAGGACTGGTGTATTGGTATTAGCGAGGGTATTTTTACGACATGTCGGCGGGTCTTCTGGTAGATCAGTAAAGCCTGATTTGCTGAATTTCAAATCCTTAAACTGTTCCCTGCCCCAGCGAGGATTCGAACCTGGGTCCGTGGGACCGCAGGCCACCTCTCTACCGATTGAGCCACCGCCTCCCCACAGTCTTGAGCAGTGCCAATCCAATAGAGAGATCATGACGAATGCAGCAAAGCACCTGCAGGAGATACCGAAAACTGACTTTGAAAGATGTTTCAGGCAGTGGAAAGAATGCTGGGCTACATGTGTCAAGTCAGAAGGTGCCTGCTTTGAGGAGGGGTTAGTGTCCCAGCTCAACATGTTAACTATCTATTTTTTTTTAGAGGCTAAGGTCAGATACTTTCTGAACAGACCTTGTATGACAGTTATGAGTGGTAAGATAACGAACCTTGGGAATAGTAGGAGAGGAACAAGGGGGCTTTTAAGAAGAGCTTAGAGTGTTTAGATTTTTTTTTTTTTTTAAGGACATATGAGGTATAAAGCTCTTAGATCAGATAATGAAAGTAATGGAGAGAGTTCTAGAAGGTATGATTAGAGAAAGAGTGAATATCAATGAGATGCAGTTTGGGTTTATGCCAGGCAGGGGGACCACTGATGCCATATTCATTGTTCGACAGCTTCAGGAAAAATATATTGGAAAGAAAAGGGAATTGTATTTTGTTTTTGTTGATTTGGAAAAGGCCTTTGACAGAGCCCCTAGAGAGGTGGTGAAGTGGGCAATGAGAAAGCTAGGGTTGGAAGAGTGGCTGGTTAGAGTGGTTATGACCATGTACATAGGTGCTCGCACCCAGGTAAGAGTGAATGGAGCTTTGAGTGATGAGTTTTCCGTGAATGTTGGTGTGCATCAGGGGTCAGTTTTGAGTCCCTTGTTGTTTATCATGGTGCTTGAAGCCCTCTCACGTGACTTCAGAGAGGGACTCCCATGGGAGATGTTGTATGCTGATGATTTGGTGTTGATTGCTGAGAATGAAGGGGAGGCTGAGGAAAGATTTAAGAAGTGGAGAGATGGTATGGGGTACAAGGGCTTAAGGGTAAATGCAGATAAAACAAAAGTGATGATATCTAGGGTTGGTGGCGGTACAATCAGAGAAGAGGGAGAGTGGCCATTTGCAGTTTGCCACAAGGGTGTGGGAAGCAATTCCATCTTGTGTAGTGTTTGTGATAAGTGGGTGCACAAGAGATGTAGTGGTATTAGAGGTAGACTGCGAGATGATGCTGATTTCATGTGTGTGGCGTGTCGGGGAGAGCAGGTGGAGATTGTTAGGCATGAGAGGGTTGAACATGCAGGTGAGTCTCTTGAGTGTGTGGAGGAGTTTTGTTATTTGGGAGACATGTTATGTGCCGGAGGTGGGGCTGGAGTTAGCTCGGTTGCTAGGGTGAGAAGTGGTTGGAAGAAGTTCAGGGAGCTGTTGCCTCTCCTGACATTGAGAGGACTCTCCTTATGTGCTAAGGGGTCTCTGTATGCAGCATGTGTTAGGAGTGTGATGCTGTTTGGTAGTGAGACCTGGGCAGTAAAGGAAGAGGATATTCGCAGGTTTAAACGTACAGAAATGACAATGATTAGGTGGATGTGCAGTGCATCCCTGCGTGCAAGGCCTGGGGGGGGCTGGGTTTACGATGGAAGAGTTGAGAGGTAGGATGGGACTGGAGTGTATTGGTGTTGTGATAAGGAGATGTAGGCTGAGATGGTTTGGACATGTGGAGAGGATGGGGGATGATAGTTGGGTACAGAGGGTGAGAGGTGTTAATATTGGGGGAGGGGTTGGGAGGGGTAGACCGAGAAAGACATGGGACGAGGTCATTAAGTGTGACTTAAGGGTTAAGGGACTGAACAGGGAGGCTGCCAGGGATCGAGCAGCGTGGAGAGCCGCCATTAGGTGACCAAGGCCGACGCATGCAAGCATGTTGGAGCCTTCAAAAACGAAAACGATATGAAGAAAAGGGAGAGAAGTATGCTGCCTTCATAGTTGTGGACAAAGCGTAGAACAGAGTAGACAAGCATGGAATATTGAAGGTGCTGAGAATATATTGAATATGGGTAATTGTAAATGCAGGTAAGAGAATATATGTGGGCACTAGGGCAGTGGCCTGTGTGGAAATGAACAGAGTGAGCTCTTTTACTGTAGATGAATTTTGGAAAGGCTGGTACTGTAGTTGGTGATGACCATCATCCACTCACTTGATATAGTTCTGCTTATTCTTCCTTCACCTTTATCATTCTTTTTCTGTGTTTTCCTCCTCTCTTACTATTTCTCCCATCTTTCGTGTCATTTTCTATTGTTCTTCTTTCCCTTTCAGGTGGCTTTACAGTGAGTCACAAGCATAATGATTTCCTGTAAGCCAGGAAACCATTTACAATGCTGGGTGGCAACCACATCACCAACTCATGCATGTTCCCTTCGTGTCATCGTGTGGGTTGGCGGAGGGTTAGTGCCCCTCCCCATAAAACAACTAACTCAAAGTCAAACGGCCACCCCTTATGGGATTATGGCATCTGGCTATAGACAGAGAAAGAATTTTGGAAGTTGAATCAAGGGTGTCTCATGTTTCCTTGCTTGTTCAGAGCATAATGTATATGGATGGCATTGTAAAAGAAGTAAGACAAGCCAGTGGATGTTGGAGTGTTCCTCAACAGAGAGGGTAGGGTGTGGGATGTGTTTAATGATGTTTGCTGATGT
>JAGKTI010003343.1:0-15477 GCA_018397915.1 Birgus latro
TTTGAGTGTTAATTCAGTTGTGAAGACTATTATATTCGTGGGTGATATCATCATCCTGAGTATTTATTCAATTGTGAAGATTCATACTCATGCGTATCCGTTTCGTTTGAATATTACTCAATGGTGAAGATCCATACTCTTAAAATATATTAATTCCTGATTATACTTAGTCTGCCTATAGCGTCATCCTCAGTTCGAAGAGTAAGTTGTCTTTCAGTTCCTGTTCATTCATAGTCCAAAGAGTAATGTTTTTTTTTTTTATCATTTTGTTGCCCTTTGTGTTTTCGTTATTTAGTAAATATTAGGTTAAGTCCCCTTTGGGTTTGAGTTATGCCATCCTCTAAGCAGAATTAATTGTGAGATTGAGTGGTTCGCAAGGTGTGTCAATATCTTCTTTCTCACGCACTCTTTAATAAGATCATGCTACCTTATTTCTCTTAATCTCAAAAGCATCAAAATCCCTCATCATTTTCCCTGGTGGAATTAATTCCCAGCATTACACTGGGTGGTGGCAGCCTATTCTCTAAGTCACTGTTTATTACGGTGGGTAAACCAGTGTCTAACCATTACGTAGGTGAGTAAAAATTCTGTAAAAATTCTGACCCCTACACGGGTGAACTAATTACCCATCATTACACGGTGGCCTAAAATCTTGTTATTACACTGATGGCTAAAGCGGTGGGATGAGATATTTTTGTGGAATAAGATCTTATTGTGTGATATTGTCACAGTGAATGAATGAATCGAGATATAACAGTACACTAGAGGCCCGCTTATTCTCGCGATATTTCTAGAATTACTGACCTTTAAAATTCCTGGAGGACAAGCAAAAATTATTCGCCACTGAGAATAAACCTTCTTCCTAAGCGGATATAAGAGAGACGCTCAACTTCTCTCTCTCTCTCTCTCTCTCTCTCTCTCTGCGGGAACTGTCAGTATGTTCAAAGTATCTTTGTAGGTCACAGTCAGATTCCTCAATCGTTGGATATTACCCCAGATGTGGAATTGAGAATATATCGAGCCCCTGGAGCAAAAGCGTGAGCGTTCTTTTCAGATGATCGGATGAATGGGGCGCTAGAATGGAAGCATGATTTGTGTATACTCTGGATAGGAAGCAATGACATCAGTTGGGATACGACTCCAGGTCAAGTAGCCGATGACATACAACAAATCGGAGGGGCTATAGAGAGTAGTTGTGAGGCAGTAGTCTGTATTTGTCTAGTAGAGCCCAGGTCTTACCCGGGAGACATTCCAGTCTCTACCGCTGGTTATCGAGCTTTCCAGAACGCCATCAATCAAAAGATAAAGCGTACGACAAACAACCAGGTGGTCCAGTTCAATACGGCATATTATGCGGGAACTCTGGCAGATGGTGTCCACTGCTCGGATGAGGCAAAAAAAAACAAGGTAGAGCGTAAACTGTTAGCAGTGATAAGG
The DNA here is from genome assembly GCA_018397915.1 of Birgus latro. Taxonomy (NCBI): domain Eukaryota; kingdom Metazoa; phylum Arthropoda; class Malacostraca; order Decapoda; family Coenobitidae; genus Birgus; species Birgus latro. The sequence continues at coordinate 1,438 of JAGKTI010003343.1, forward strand.
GGACACATGGCCTAGTACGATGCAAAGTCTGTAGAAATAAAGGTAACTCCCTTTCTTAACACCATGAGTTGGCGAGATAACGTGGAAATTCAAGTTAAAGAGGAGGAACTTTCACCTAGGTTGACTCAGTGAACGACTTAGACGAGCTAGAATCTCAACGGTTCCCCACGAATTCACCCTATCCTCGATCTTCTGATCCGCATCCAACAATGAGAAAAAAGGGGAACCTCACAAAGCCTCGTGATATCCCAATTCTGGAACTCCATCAGTTGCAGGGCATCGATGCCGCAGCACGTCTGGAAATGTTTTTTGAGTTAATTGAACAATGTGATCTTGGTGATGTAATGCGCATGCAGATTGCAAAGAGTCGAGTAAGCCTTGAACTTGCCATTTTCATTCATAACAACCAGACAAAACATCGAGTAGTCTCATGGTCAGCATTTAAGGAATTTCTTCGAACAGAGTTTGCCATCGAAGTCAGTATTGACCGGGCTTGGCAGGAATTTTGGAGTCAGTGTGTTATGACAGGATAGAATCACCCCACACCTTCACGCACCGTTTCATCTGCCAGCGAAAAGTTCCCTAACTGCAGTGGCTGAATCCTGAATCGGCAGAGAAGCTGCCTGCAGTCCTAATGGACCCAAGTTCAAATCCCGGCATGGGCAGGGAACAGTTTAAGGATTTGAATTTCATAATAACAGACTTTCCTAATCTACCAGAAGACCTGCCATGTCATAAAAGTACCACCGCTAATACCAATACACCATCCCTGTATGAGACAGCCCTAGCATGTATTCAATGGATGGTGGGTGTTAGTGCCGAAGTGGTGACATGTGGAGGTGTAGGAGGACTACTGGGCCTCGGGATAGGCCACTGCCCCTGAGAAATAGGCCCTGAAGCCTTTGCCCAGAGTCGGACACACACACAAAAAAAAAAGGAGGCTGTGGTAGGGCTTCCCTCTCCCATCACACCCAGCAGCCCTTGTCCGACAGTCAAGAGTCAAATAGTGGTCCCGCACTCCTTCAGAGAGCACACACCTGACGAGACACTTCCCACACCTGGGTGCCACCTTCAGTTATCTTACCAGCCCACTAGTCCCAGATTCAGATCCTTGAAATTCATATAGTGTGTGTAATCAGTCATATTGTATTGTGTCAAGTCACTGTATTCTTTGTGGATAATATATGTGTAATGTAATGGGGTATATTAAAGCCCGCGTTGCGCAGAGGCAAAGTGGGGGATCCTCTCTTTGGCTCAGTGGTAACGTGTGCACGATTCAAGCGTGAGGGCCTGAGATTGAATCTTGGCCAGGACAGTGATTAATTTACTCAGTTTCATTTCAGTTATTACATTGGTTGGCAGCGGTGTGGGATGTGAGGTAAGGGCCTTGAGGGTCATATGACTTGTTATCAGCCTTACATCCCGGTGGTGCCCTCCAGTGTGCCACGCTACCATATGGGTGTGCGAAACTGACCAAATCAATCACTAGGGGGAGAAAAGAGTGATGTAATGCCCAGAAGCAAAGTGGGGACCCTCTCTTTGGCTCAGTGTTAACGTGCGCGCATATCAAGTGCGAGGGCCTGAGATCGAGTCTCAGCCAGGACAGTGATTAATTTGTTAAGTTTCATTTCAGTTATTACAGTAAGATTGGTTAGCCTGTGTTTTTAAGCCCTGTTCCTTTGGTTGCATGCTCAGGACCCGGTCTTAAAAAGAACCCAATATCAGACCCACATACTCAGAGAGCAAGAAGTTGATCTCTGAGTACATGGGATAATATATACCAGTCCCATTAACTTAGATGATAGGCATAAAACTAGTCTGACTAAAGTTTATTGTTGTAAAGGTATACTACAAAAGGAGGTGCTGGGTTTTACCTCGCACCTCCTTCTGGAAATAATATATACAGTCTGAAATACCCACCCTGACAAGACAACACGAGCTGGGCAGCACGACACCCATCCCTCGCAGGGATGACGGGTGTGACCCCCAACCTAGAAGGAGACAACAGGGAGGCTAATAGAGAGCACGAGGGTTTGGAGCAAGACAAATATCTCCCCCGTTGCCCTGTGCCCCTTTCACCCACAACCAACACCCCTGGAGTATGCAGTCCCGGCACATTACACTCTGGCCAGGACAGCACTCATCAGGTTCGGGGTGGAGCTAATAGGCTAGCCCCAGAAAGCATCCAGGTGACGGCCACCAGCCGCACCAGGAGAGAGACGACCACCAGGCACTCTGTGGCTGCTTCCTTCCCTCTGCAGGACAAAGTGATGGCCACTAGCCGCACTGGGGGAGAGACGGCCACCAGCCGCTCCCTGACTGCAACCCCAAGAGGGGAGGTAAGTTCGGTGACAGCCACCAGCCACACCTGCAGACGGGTGATGGCCACCAGCGGCAATACCTCTGCAGTTCCCCTGGGTAATAGAACATCGGTGACGGCCACCAGCCACACCAACAGGCAGGTGACGGCCACTAGCCCAACTTCGACTGCTGTCCCGATGGGAAGCAGGACCTCAGTGATGGCCACCAGCTACACTGGGTCTGCAGTCCTTCCAGGGTGTGACACCTTGGTGACGGCCACCAGCCGGCATGTGAGAGACACCAGCCACACTCTGCCCGCAATCCGTCTGGAGCACGGGAACTCGGTGACGGCTGAAATACAGGAGTTAAGGGTAAGGGCTGCACATCACACAGGCACCGGTGCAGATGACATCAGCACCCTCAGCCTCCCAAGGGCCACTGGGGTTCCGCTGCTGACTCTGAGTGGCTTGGGACAGGAACGGCACATATGTATCCCTCCCCAACGCTCTTCTTACTCTCAACCGACGTCCCGGGAAGGTAGCGATCGCCGGCGCCTAGTCTCCAGCCAGAAATCTACTCACCAGGTAAGGGGTGGAGTTGTTTCTACAACTCCACGCAACGCCGCAATATTGGCCATAATCCGTACCGGGAAAGGGGCAGAACTGGCCACAGTCCGTTCTCCAGTTGCATCCCCGCTGCAGGGCCGCGGCACGGGCCACAAGCTGCGTCAGTCGGGCAGAACAGGCAACCAGTCATCTACTACCTGTAGTCGTTCCCCCCAGAGTAGCACCGCAGCACCGGCCACAAGCCGTGCTGGGTACGAGGCAGGACTGGACATCGTCCGTCCCTCTGCTACTAGTGCTCCCTGATCTACAGTACAGGCCACTAGCCGTACCAGAGTTATAGTCCCCTGTAGGACCACGACGTTGGCCATTAGCCGCGTCGAGCCAGAGGCAGAGCAGGCCATAGTCCGCTCTTCTCCTACAGGAGATACTCATTTCCTTTACGGAGACAGGATAGAGCAAGCTGTGTCTTGCATTAGCCCTGAGTTCCAACAGGGCAGAGGAACCGCCGTGCCGGCCACTAGCCGTACAAGAGAGGCAGGGTTGGCCACAGTCCACTCCTCACCCTCTGTTCCCAGGATATCTCCCGATGGGGAATTCCCTTGCCTGGCCCACCCTGTCTCCTGTGGCCGGGTGGGACTCACCCCCTTCCCTGCAGAGGAAGCAACTGGGAAGGACCCTTTCCCGGAGCCTCGGCGAGGCCTTACCCGAGGCCTTAGTTCCCTTCAGCTCTGCCATTGTGAGCAGCAGCCAAGGAGGAGCTCCAGCAGACGTAGCAGCTGGTGTCGGGCCCTGTCAACCACACCCCCAGCCCGAGGTTCCCTTGAGGCAGCCCTGACGGCAACACCGCCCTCCAGCCATTTCCGCAGACCAGCCACCCCGGGTTCCAGTACCCTTGGTCCTCAGACACCCCTGAAGCCGCCTCGCACACCAGGGCGCAACTTACCTGCTGGTGGGACCTCTCCGGGCCCGTCCCAGACCCGGCATCAGACCTCCCTCCTGGCTCTCTTCGGACCGAGCCCCTAGCCCCGCACCTATGTGTGGGGCCCTGTGAAGGCGTGTCTCTCTGTGCACCCTCCTGATGGAGGGATCAACCTTTGGCCCACCAGTGATAGTTAAGAAGACGGACTTTACCAGTGTGTGCCTCTTAGACCCAGATATATGTATACGGTCGTATGTGTAACGTGAGTGATTCCTTACAGTGTGTTCTCGTGATTAAGTGACCAGAAAAGCCCAGAGTATAAGATTGGACGAGCTCACTAGTGATCCTGGTCTATAGTATATCATGAATGGACTTCCGTGCGCCTCCGCATTTGTAATGTCACTCACTCCCCCCCCCAGTGAATGAAACACCACGGTGACCAAACAGGAAAACTATATTGTATCGATCGTGCCATCCCCTTGATTATTAATTCTCTCCCTCCCCAGTGTAAAGGCATGCCAGTGTTTGTAAAGCTACCCACTGTGTTCTTTGGAAACGGCACCCACAAAGTGACCGTGCCACCCCTTGTTTATTAATCCACCCCCTCCCCAGTGTACAGGCACGTTAGTCACCATGTGTCTAGCCATCTCCAAGTGTTTCTCTGAAATACCGCAGTCCCCCTTCTCAGTGCGCTACAGCACGGCCGGCTCCTTCCGTGATAGACCGCCAACCAGATTTGTATCTATCGACATAGTGTTAACGTAATTGAACCCTTGTATCAGTGCCGTCCAGTGCTATGCTATATTGGGAAATTGTAACAAGTTTATTTCTGTGTCCAAAGTATAAATGTAATAGAAGTACTGTAAATGCTGGGTGTATTCTACCATATTTTCCCAAAGCCTGTATAGAGACAAACTGTAATTCAGTAAAACCTTGTACTAACCCATCTCCGGCCAACCCAGACTCTATTGTATTTAGTGCTGTAATATTTGTCTCTGGGAAGATATTTGTAATACGTGTGTGTAACAGTTCACTGCCTTGTTTTTGTGCCCAGTCCTCTCCTTAGAAACGCCAACTCGGTCTTAAATAAGAACCTGCTGTGAGTCTGCGTATTTGACGGGACGAGAAGTCGCCCCTCAGGAACGCGACAGGTAATAAGTTCACCTCTCGCCTACATGTACAAGAGACAAGAAGTCGTCTCACAATACGTGACATAACACTGGTGGCTAGCGGTGGTTCTTTACCTGGACGGTGGAAAAAAGGACTGGGAAAATTGGGAAAATGGCAGCCAAAACACATGTACCCCTACCAAAATTCGACCCAGAACAATGCGACATCACTACATACTTAGATATCGTCAAGCCATTACTTGACATTGGGTTTGATAACGACAGACAGAAAATAGCTGTCACTCTACCTCACCTGGGAAAGGCGGTATCTAGTGTAGCACCAAAAATAGTCCCAGATCTCACTTGGGCCAGATTTGTAAAAAATAGTAACAGAGGCCATTACCCCTTCATTAGGGAAAGTTGTTGCGATGTCACAACTCGAAGCCCTGAAATATGACGGTGATTTGGACAACACACTGATCCAAGCTTGGCGACTCATCATCACCGCGTACCTGGACGCTGAAATAGATACCCGGGACAAACATATATTCAGCACTCTCCTCAGAATCCTCCTGGGTACAGTGAAAGAGCATTTCACTATACACGACCCAGCAGGATATTTGGACCGCGATGTCCAACTCATCCGCCGCTGTCTCACAGCACGCCTCACCACACAACACATCGTGGTCGTAAGCAGGTTCCCCACGAGGCCACCCCCACTACTGCCCCAACCTCAACCAGCCCCAACATGAAGCACCCCCGCCCCTGCCCCACTCCAAGAGTTCGCCCTACCAAGAAACAGCTGCCGCTGAAGGAAGACACAAACCTCGTCACCATCAATCCATGGGAGTTTACAGCCTGTAGCAGCTGCTGCCCGCTACATGACATACGTGAGCAGTTAAAAACAGAAGGAGAACCAACCCACTGGGGCACCGCCGATTGTCGGCAGTAGGCGAAAACTCCACAAACCCAGATTCCCCCCTCATCGAGGAACCAGACACCGACTGTGAACAAGGTGATGTTGACGTTGGATTTTTAGGACCGCCCCCGCACCTCCCTACGGTGGCAGGGGCCACCTCTACAAAGTACCGACCCCCGGTCTATGACAAGATGAAATTATAGGGGGTCAAGGCAAGACTTCTGGTGGATACAGGAGCTGCCAGGTCCTGTCTTCATACACATTTTTACTCCCGACATAAGAAGGCTTTTGGCCCCCTCCTCCCTACCTCAGCCCTCCTTGTAGATGCAGGGGAAGTCCCCTTGCCTATCCGTGGGGAAACTCAGGCCCTACAAGCCAAAACCCACCTACCAGCCTCCACCTACCATTCCTTCATTGTTTTCGACTCTTCCTGCCGTGCCTACGATGGCTACCTGAGTTTGGACCTTCTCAAGAAGTTGTACACCCACATTGACTGCCACGGGAGGTGACTCCATTTCCGGCTGCCGCCCCACCAGCTCCTAGCCCTCTGCACATGCACACATCAAAACAACAACCCCCCCCCCCCCCCCCTGGATGCCCCCCCTCCCCTCCCCCCTTCATGCCCCAGCCCCCCCCGGCCCCACCTTCCCCGCGACCGTCGCATCCACCCTCACCATCCCCCCCCCACCATGAAGCTTGGCTATAGATCAACAAGCCCATGGGGACCCATTCCCTTTTCTCCCCAAACATCCCCACAGGGCCCCTCTCCGCCTGCCTGATGTCACCGACCTTCCTTCCGCCACACCTCAACGCCATCAAAGTGGTAAATCTAGCAACTACACCCCTCACTCTACCAAGAAGACTCCTGATCGGCAACCTGGAGGCAGCTGAGCCATTCAACACCCCTCTCCTAAATTCAAACCCCTCCCCCTTCCCCCCTTGCCTGATCACCTGTCCCCTCATCAAGCCGAGACCCTGCACCACCTACTCCTCGAATATCAAGACCTTTTCTCCATGGGGCCTGCAGACTCAGGGCATACAACATACTTGGCCCATGAAATCCACACCACTGGGCCCCCCATTCGGCAACCCTCCTGCCGGAAGAACCCACACCAATGGACCGAAGAAGACGGGCAAGTCCGGGAAATGTTGGACGCTGGTATCATCACACCCTCCACTAGCCCCTGATCTTCTCCCATTGTCCTGGTCCGAAAAAAAATATGGCACCCTACGATTCTGCATTGATTACCACCGCCTGAACGATGTAACCATCAAAGATGCAACTCCCCTCCCCCGCATAGACGACTCCCTGGACTCCCTGCACGGCTCCACCTGGTTCTCCACACTGGATCTCCAGTCGGGGTACTGGCAGGTCCCCGTGCACCCCCAAGATCAAGGGAAAATGGCCTTTTCCACCAGCAATGGAAAACATTACCAATTTAAAGTTCTCCCATTCGGGTTATGCAACGCCCCAGCCACCCCCCGCCTCATGGAGTCCGTACTCAGAGGCCTAACCTGGGAATTCTGCCTGACGTACCTCAATGATGTTATCGTCTTTAGCAAGACATGGGGCGATCACCTTCACCACCTCCGACAGGTGTTTCGATGAATACGCCAGGCCGGGCTGAAACTCAAGCCCTCTAAGTGTGTTTTGGCCACCCGCTCTGTCCCCTTTCTAGGGCACATTGTCTTCGGTGAAGGCAATTCTCCGGACCCCGACAAGCTACAAGCCATCGCCAACCAGCCCCTCCCATAAGACGTCCACCAAGTCCGTGCCTTCTTGGGGCTTCTGTCATATTACTGGCGATTTATCAAAGGGTTTGCCAACCTTGCAAAACCACTCCACGATCTCACTAAGAAAGGCAAGCCATTCATCTTGAGCGATGGCCGAATAACAGCTTTTAACACTTTAAAGGAAAAACTTGTCTCGGCCCCCATCGTCGCCTTCCCGAACTATGACCTCCCCTTCAGATTATACACCGACGTCTTGCTGGTGGCCATAGGCGCTGTCCTGGCACAGGTCCAGGAAGGGCGCGAGCACGCCATCGCTTACGCCAGCCACACCCTAAATCCAGCCAAACAGAATTACGCCGCTAATTCTGGGTGTTGTCTGGGCCCTCGACCACTTCAGGGCCTAACTATCCGGCACCAGGGTCACCGTGATCACAGACCACCAGTCCCTTCAGTGGCTCCGACAATCGGCCACTCAGAACGCCCAGCTCCTCCGCTGGCGCGAGGCACTAGAAGAGTTTGACTACGAGATTGCCTACCAGCCGGGAAATTGCATACCAACGCCGATGCCCTCTCCCGCCTACTGGTCCAATCCCTACTCCCTCAACCTGAGCTGGTCCTGCCCTGGCAGGACAAAGACCGGCCCCCATGGATTCCCCAACACCCATTTACAAAACTTCACCTGCAAGGGGACCAACTTTTTACACCATTGGGCCACATAGTCCTGGACCCAGACTCCGTGATAAACATCCTCACCCACCTACACTCGGATAATGGGATCCACCTGGGTATGAAAAAACTAACCCAAGTCTTTAACAACCTCTACTGGGCACCCAACCCTACTACTCTCGCCCAGTGTGTCACTCAGGCATGTCGGGCATGCTGCCTAGGGAAGGACATCACCCGTTCCGTGAGTCCTGCCGGGAAGATTTCTACCCACAAACCTTGGCAGTTATTATCTGTCGACGTTGTCGGTCCCCTACCACCTAGGTCCAGCTACAAATACATCATTACATTCGTCGATGTCTACTCCAAATTCCTGATCGCTTGTCTGGCTAAGGAGCACACCGCCATCACCATAGCCGACGCCTTCATGCGCCATGTCTTCCCCTCTTTTGGCGTTCCCCAGGCCATTCACTCTGATAATGCCCCAGAGTTCACAGGACAAATCTGGAAGGAACTATCCACTCTATTTGGAATCATCATTTCCGACTCTTCCCCATACTGGCTTCAAGGGAACGGGGTATGCGAAAGGAGCCACCAGACCCTGGTAAATCAGATCAGAACCCACATCCAAGCTACCCAAGATCAAGATTGGCCTGCCCACGTTAAGATGTCCAATGGAGAATTAACACCTGCCCCCGTGATGACGGCATCACCCCCCACGAGCGGATCTTCGGCGAGGCCCCCAACAGCGCCTTCAGGCCCCCACCCACCCCCAACCTCCAATCCCCTACAGCACCTGCACACACACCAGGACGCTCAGACCGATTCCTCCCCCACCAATCTACAAAGCAGGCGACAAAGTTATCACTGCACACCTCCCCACCCCCAACAAAATTGCTCCCCGCTTCACAGGGCCCTATACCATCACCAAAGTCCCCAACCCCTTTCAAGTCATCATCAACTACAACGGGACCACCCGCACCTACAGAAATCGCCACGTCCGCCCCTACCAAGATTCCCCCATCCCAACTGCTCCCTCCCTGACTCCCCAAGCCAAACAAACACTTTCAACTTCCCACAAAGAGCCATTCCTCTACTACTACTCCCCATCCCCCTCCTCGCCAGTTTCCACCACTCTATCGCCTCCACGCACTCCTGCACCACCTCCGCGCAGTAGACCAACCCCACCACTCCCCTGCTCTTCCCGCACCACCACCAACTTCCCCTGCACCCGCCATGCCACGCGCACCACGTGGTCATTCCTTGTCCTCAGTGATTTCCACACTACCACCCCGCACTCCACACCTGACCTAGCACCCGCCCCACCAATCCAGGCAACCAACCACGCTACACCACCCCACTCTCCGCCCTGCTGCACTCCCAAGGGAATGCTTCCTCCACGCCCCCCTGGCAATATAAACTGAGCCGGACTGCCCTTAACCAGCATTCGCCTCCAAACCACCACCACCGCCACCACCATGCGCATCACGAGGATAACCTGGATCCCCGCTTTCAGACAACACCACCATGTCCGGAGCACACCCTTCCACTTTTTGCATTGCCTACTCCCACCACATGCAGCCCAACATACCCACCGATCACTGGACCACCTTCCTGCATCACCTCACACTCTTCCACCAAACGCCCAACATCGACCTGTACCACCTCCAGTCATGGAGTCGTGACTGTTACAGGGGAGAGTGGTGAAATACAGGAGTTAGGGTTAAGTGCTGCACACCACACGGACGCCGGCACAGACGACATCAGCACCCCCAGCCCCCCAAGGACAACCGGGGGTCCGCCGCTGACTCTGAGCGGCCCGGGACAGGAACGGCACATATGTATCCCTCCCCAACGCCCCTTTTACTCCCAACCGACGTCCCAGGAAGGTAGCAGTCCCCAGCGCCTAGTCTCCGGCCAGAAATCTACTCGCAGGTAAGGGGTGGAGTTGTTTCTACAACTCCACGCAACGCCGCAGTACTGGCCATAGTCCATACCGAGAGAGAGGCAGAACCAGCCACAGTCCGTTCCCCAGTTGCATCCCCGCTGCATGGCCGCAGCACGGGCCACAAGCCGTGTCGGTCGGGCAGGACAGGCCACCAGTCGTCCACTACCTGTAGTCGTTCCCCCCAGAGTAGCACCGCAGCACCGGCCACAAGCCGTGCTGGGTACGGCAGGACCGGCCATTGTCCGTCCCTCTGCTACTAGTGCTCCCTGATCTACGGTACAGGCCACTAGCCGTACCAGAGTTACAGTCCCCTGTAGGACCACGACGTTGGCCACTAGCCGTGTCGAGCCAGAGGCAGAGCAGGCCATAGTCCGCTCTTCTCCTACAGGAGATACTCATTTCCTTTACGGAGACAGGATAGAGCAAGCTGTGTCTTGCATTAGCCCTGAGTTCCAACGGGGCAGAGAAACTGCTGTGCCGGCCACTAGCCGTACAAGAGAGGCAGGGTTGGCCACAGTCCACTCCTCACCCTCTGTTCCCAGGATATCTCACGACGGGGAAGTCCCTTGCCTGGCCCACCCTGTTTCCTGTGGCCGGGCGGGACTCACCCCCTCCCCTGCAGAGGGAGGGACTGGGAAGGACCCTTTCCCGAAGCCTTGGCAAGGCCTTACCCAAGGCCTTAGTTCCCTTCAGCTCTGCCAGTGTGAGCAGCAGCTGAGGCGGAGCTCCAGCAGACGTAGCAGCCGGCGTCAGGCCGTCGACCACACCCCCAGCCCAAGGTTCCCGTGACGGCAACACCGCCCTCCAGCCATTTCCGCAGTCCAGCCACCCCGGGTTCCAGTACCTTGGGTCCTCAGACATCCCGGAAGCTGCCTCGCACACCAGGGAGCAACTTACCTGCTGGTGGGACCTCTCCGGGCCCGTCCCAGACCCGGCGTCAGACCCGCCTCTTGGCTCTCTTTGGACCAAGCCCTTAGCGGGGAGGCGTGTCTCTCCGTCCACCCTCCAGACGGAGGGATCAACCTTTGGCCCACCAGTGATAGTGAAGAAGATGGACTTTACCAGTGTACGCCTCTTAGACCCGAATATATGTATATGGTCGTATGTGTAACGTGAGTGATTCCTTACAGTGTGTTCTCGTGATTAAGTGACCAGAAAAGCCCAGAGTTTAAGACTGGACGAGCCCACTAGTGATCCTGGTCTATGGTATATCACGAACGGAGTCCCGCGCACCCCCCTTAGTGTAATGTCACTCACTCCCCCCCCCCAGTGAATGAAACACCACAGTGACCAAACAGGAAAACTATGTTGTATCGATCGTGCCAACTCCTTGATTATTAATTCTCTCCCTCCCCAGTGTAAAGGCACGCCAGTGTTCGTAAAGCTACCCACACCGTGTCCTTTGGAAACAGCACCCACAAAGTGACCATGCCACCCCTTGTTTATTAATCCTCCCCCTCCCCAGTGTACAGGCACGTTAGTCACCGTGTGTCTAGCCATCTCTGAGTGTTTCCCTAAAATACCGCATTCCCCCCTCTCAGTGCGCTACAGCACGGCCGGCTTCTTCCGTGATAGACTACCAACCAGATTTATATATATCGACATAGTGTTAACGTAACTGAACCCTTGTATCAGTGCCGTCCAGTGCTATACTATATTGGGAAATTGTAATAAGCGTATTTCTGTGTCCAAAGTATAAGTGTAACAGAAGTACCGTAAATACTGGGTGTATTCTACCATATTTTCCCTATGCCGGTATAAAGACAGATTGTAATTCAGTAAAACCGTGGAGTAGACTGTAGCACCAGTCGAACAGGGCAGTACTCCCGAGGTGGATGGAAAGCTGATGATAGGGAGAGCTGGAGCTCCCGTTTCATCAGCCCTCGGGACTAGTTCCCGACCATCCGCCTTTGCTGAACTTTTTCAGTCTTTCAGTTACACGGAGAGTAGACCAGCATGCTCTCCAGCACAAGTTTCTGTAACTGTCAACACCAAACTACATGCACAGTACACACTACACTACCTTTTCAAAATTAAAAAATGGCAAACTGTAACAGTACCTCGGAGTCCCCAGGGGGGGGAATCATAAATGCCCCCACCATCCGCCCCTCTCCTGGTGATGACTCATGCCTGGAACCACTGTCTGATTCACTTCTTCATTTCTGCAACATTCGCGGCCTTTCTTCTAACTTTCTTTCTGTGGAACACCACCTCTCCTCCTCTAAACCTCACCTTCTTTTCTGAACAGAGACTCAGCTGTCTGAGGCAACTGACAGCAAACCCTTTTCTGTATCCTCCTACTTTCTCTATACTCATTTCAAAGCCAAAGGTGGCTGTTGTGTATATGTACACAATGACCTTTCTTGCTCTCGTGTTCCTGAACTTGATTCTTCTGAATTCTCTACTCTCTGGCTTCGGCTTTCCTGTCATTCTCTGACTAAATACATCTGTCCTGTTTACTTATCGCCTAATTCTACTGACTATCAAAAATTCTTTGACTATCTTACTCCTACAATGGAACACATTCTATCCATTTCTCCTTTCTCTGAAGTCTCCATTCTTGGAGATTTCAATGTTCACCACTGCCTTTGGTTCTCCTCTCTTTTCACTGATCCACCTGGTGAACAAGCCTACACCTTTTCTATCCTTACCTAGACCAGCTAGTACAGCACCCTACCCGTATCCCTGACCGCCTTGGAGAGAGCTCCAACATACTTGATCTCTTCCTTACAACTAATCCTTCTGCTTATACTGTTAATCTTTTTTCTCCGTTGGGCTTCTCCGATCATAACCTCATTATCTTAACATGTCCTATAGCTCCTGTGCGGCCTGGGGATCCTCCAAAGAAACGTCGTCTGTGGCACTTTGGAGCTGCGGATTGGGAGGCCCTCAGGCAGTACTTCTTTGATTTTCCTTGGAATGATTATTGCTTCCATGGCCAGGAGCCATCTGCGTATACCTTACTCATTACGAGGGTTATTCTCTCGGGCATGGAAGCATACATTCCTTTCTCATATCGTTTGTCTAATGCAAGAAAGCCTTGGTTTAATCACGCTTGTTCTAATGCTGTCTGCAACAAGGAGAGGGCCTACAAAAGGTACCTGAGCCAACACACCCCTGAATCACATTTTTTTTATGTTTCTGCCCGGAATCATGCTAAGTCTGTTCTTTGTTCTGCTAAAAATAATTTCATCGGCACTAAATGTTCTCAACTCTCCAACTCGAATTCTTCACGCTCCTTATAGCACCTTGCCAAAAACCTTTCTAACAACTTTACCACTCATCCTTCCCTCCTCTTTTCTACCCTGATGGCTCTGTAGCTGTTTCTCCTACTGATAAAGCAGATCTCTTCGCTCAGCCTTTCTCCTCCAATTCCACCTTAAACGATTCTGGTGCTGTTCCTCCATCACTTCCCACTCTGACTTCCTTATGGCTGACATTAAAATTTCTTCAGCTGATGTATTTACAGCCATCACTGGTCTCAATACTAACAAGGGATATGGGCCTGATGGCGTCCCTCCTGTTGTCCTCAAGAACTGTGCTTCAGTGCTTACACCCTGCCTAGGTAAACTCTTTCGCCTTTGTCTATCAACTTGTACCTTTCCTTCTTGCTGGAAGTTTGCTCTCATTCAGCCAGTCCCAAAGAAGGGTGACCATTCCCAACCCTCTAACTATCGTCCAATTGCTTTAACATCCTGTGTTTCAAAAGTGTTTGAGTCTATTCTTAACAGAAAAATTTTAAAGCATCTTTCCTATCACAACCTTCTTTCTGATCGTCAGTATGGGTTCCGTCAGGGACGCTCCACTGGCGATCTTCTCACCTACCTTTCAGACTCCTGGTCATCCTCCTTTCGGGACTTTGGCGAAAGCTTTGCCATTGC